>MDKH01225700.1:0-20664 GCA_005239495.1 Nicotiana undulata | reverse complement strand
CTTCCTAGCAGCACCCTGGAGTTCTTTTGTCATATTCTCTGTCCATTTCATTCAGACTGAGACCTTGTATATATTGTAGTCCTTGTATATTCAGTAGTTGCCCATGGCACTCGTGACACTAGTTCCTGGCACACATGTGGTGTATATTTTGGGTTGTTGGTTGTACATATGTTATGCGACATGCCTATTTGTTGATTTTCCGCACTTGTAGTTTTATGTCACATCACCGCCATTATCATGTTTATATCTGTTTAAAATTGGTTAAAAGATGAAATTTGCATAACGGGGAATGGTAATACTTAGTGTTTCTATATTGGCTGGCCTAACCTCGCCGTTGGGCGCCATCGCGACCTGAATCGAGATTTGGGTCGTGACATTTTCGTGTTTATATTAATATTTCATATTTAAATAATTCATAAATTGTGCTCTAAATATTTTCGAAATATTTTCCAGTTCAGTATGTCACTCATAATTACTTTTAACTTATTAAAATCCAATTATTTCATAAATTGGCCAATTGGGTCTTATTTAAATACAATTACAATTATTTTGCAATTATGGACTAATTAGACATTTTATACCTTTTAAAATTCAAATTTATGTTTCTTACATTTTTAATATTTTTTTATTATTGTAATTTTACCTATTTTAACTTTATTTTATTTTTATACAACTATTAGCTATTTTAATTGATTAATTATCTATTTTTACGGGTATTTAACAATTAGACACAATATTTTAAATTCTAGCCACATTTTAACCTAGTTTTTAAAACCAATTAACCCCAACCCATCCGATTATTCACCCTAGCCCAATCCTAAAATTAACCCAACCCAAACCCAAACCCAATAATAACCCGGGCCCAACCCCTGATTAAATCTGAGTCGTTGATCAAATAAAATCAACGACCCAGATTTCCTCTTACCTTAATTAACCCTTACCTATCCCCCCTCCCCCGTCTCTCTCATTCTTTGAGACTGACTCTCTCTCTCTTCTGGTCTCTTCCTCTCCCCCTTCATCTCCGGCAACTTCCAGGCTCGCCTCTTTTCAACCACCAGCCGCCTTGAAGCCTTACCTCTCCGATCCTCTCCACCTTTGAGACCTCCATGGGTTTCAACCATGCTGGACCACTACTGGGGCTCCTGCTTTGGTGATTTTCCGGCCTTCTGCAGTGGTGTTTTGACACGACCATGCCAAAATCACCATTACCTTCGAGCTTCGCTGCAGGTTCTCCGGTTATCTCTGATTCTTTTACGAAACCCTAACTTTTGAAATTTTTGATTTTTCTAATATATCTATACATATTATTTGTTCTTTCCATGTTTTCTTCAAAGATTTCTCAATTTCCTAAACGATTTCTCATCTTTTCAAAACTAGGGTTTGAAACCTTTTTCGAAATAATTATCTTTTAATTTCTTAGCTTTATTCTTGTGGTGTTTTACCGTGTTCTAACTTTATTTGAGCTTTTTCCCCTTGTGTGACTCATTTGTTGTTAAAAATCCCAAATTTTCTTGGTTCAATCTATGAGTCTGAGTATATTGGCCATCTACGTTTATCTGTTTAGCATGGGTGCTTTGCTTTTGTGGATACTCTGTGATCCCTGGTGTTATTTGCTATGTGCTCATCACTAGGGTTCTTGACTATTCCTTTCTTTTACCCGTATCATGATTCGTACCATGTTTTGATTTTTGTCTATGTTATTTGTGTTCTATTTTTCTGAATTTCTAAACCTATGTGATTTTTTGTTATTATAATCATTAGGGTTTCTGATTTTTTATTCTCCTTATTATTTCATGTTCGTTTGTGCTAGTGTTGAATCCCTGACTCTATGAGATTCTTACTTAAGTCCCTAATTTTGACCTAAAAATTATTCCCTTGCTTTATTATGTGATTGATTCTACTGTTAGATTGATTCTTACAGACCTTTCCTTAATTGGATTTTCTGAACCTCGACTAATTACATGCTCTATGTGCTGAAATTACTTCCTTGTGATCTTTTCCTCTAATTAATGCTGATTTCCTGTAATTAGGGCCTCATTTGAGGATGTCCTTACCGATCTTCGATTTTTTAACTATCTCTTGCTCTATTTTTGTGTTTGGTATTACTATCAAATTGATACGTATATATTTCTCCTTAAATAGGATTCTAAACTTGGTCTTACTTACATGTGCTATACTTGGACTGTCAGTTTTACATTATCTTCTTTCCTTATATTACTAATCTATCCCTGATTGAGTATGACTCCTTAATTAAAGGGAGTACTTCTATTAATTTGATTCTAATTGATGCCTACTTCCATAATTCTGCTGAACTAATTGTTTGTTACCTTATTTACTACCCGTTTGCAACTATATATGCTTCTACTCTTTCACTAGCAACATACACATACATCAAGACAACTGCTACATTCTCTCTTGCGCCCTTTCTCTTTTTCTCTCTATTTTCTCTATTGATGCTCCCTCATACTGCACACTGCTACAATTTTCTATTCCTTACTATTCGACTAGTATGTCTCTAAGTTAGTTTTATGTTATCTCTATACAATATGCTCAAGTTCTTGATTAGTTACTTACTATTCCTACTATGTTTTATCCCGTGGTTCTACTGCCTACCATGTAACTAGCCTGTCCCATTATCCCCTTTTCCGTTTTAGTCTAATATGTCTCCTGCTTTCCCTTGTGTGATTCATTATGACTTTGTTTAACTCCTGTGAAACTAGCCTACCTATTTTCCTATGTGGCTACTTTTACTCTTATCTCTGCATGACTAGTATCTCTTATATGTTTTCATCTTCTGCATGACTCCTAATACTATAAGTATGTCCCCTCTACATAATGCTTAGATGTTATATGATTCAAATCTGCATCGAGCATGTGACTCTGTTCAATACTTAATGCTATGTGATAATTGTGATTGTTTGAGAACCTGTAACTTTGCTCTAAGGACTGATTACGTGCAAATATGCTGCTACCATTACTTGTCCCTAACCCCTTTCGCTGTTTGTATTTGTTTTCTTCAACTTTGCATACTTGCTGGGTTGTGACTATTCTGCTGCTTCCTTTTCAAACTGGTTTTCATAAAAGATCTTTATATTATCCTTTGAAGCCATGTTATTTCAAAACTCCCTTTCAAATTCAATTCTTTTTAAGCACTTCACACTATTCTTAGACCTTTAGGTTCCACTCCCTCAGTGTGAGCATTGCTTAGGGACCTTGAGTTCCCTCTAAACTTTGACACACTGAGGCAGGTAATTCTACACTGCACCTATCTCAACTTTGGTAATTGTTGGGTGCTGGTATTGGCCAGGGCCCTCACAAGGGCCTTAAGGAGCTTTGCCGCACCCAGGCTATGTAAGGCTGTGAAACTCGAAAGGGGTGAGGCTGGAAGGTTGGGCCTGTTTGAAGGCTCCCTATAGAATAACTTCTTGTTTTCCTCTTTGTAATTACTATAATTCATTTGATATGGTCTGTAATAATTTGTAAATAAACGATTGGTGCTGGATAGTGAATATGTGAGGGAACTATGCATGTTTAGTGTAGTATGGGTAGAAATCATGACTATAGGCTTTATTTCCCTATGTGTGCAATAGTATCATGCTTAGGACATGCATACCATGCATTAAAAATCATGTTTAGGTTCTTCATTTCAACACATCTATTATATTCATGCCATCTGACACCATGTTCCCAGTATAACTAAACGAGTAACAAAAGCTGCCATAATGTATTGCTCATACATTTTAAAAAACATGACATATAGAAACCATGTTTTATGATGATACTTTGTGCATTAGATGTCCGGCCCTTAGGACTTCTTCTTAATCAGAACTTGAACGCCTAGTTAACATAATCTAATACTCCCATAAAATATGGTTAATCTACTTGAAACAATTTCCTGCAAACATGTATCTATTAAAATCAGAATCCAAATATGCATGTTCACCCTTTAAAATAAGTAGGCAATGTATGCGACGCCTAGGCAAACTTTAGGCCTAACGCGTATTAAAATCAAATCAATTATGTTCTACTAAGCCCCTTTAAACACTTTGAACCCTGCTGCTCCCATTCTTGTTTTACCTCACTGAAGTTCACTTTGCTTTTATTAAAACTCCTGCTCTATTTTAAAACAGTCTCGAAGTTGTGCATCTATTTCCTTTTACTGATTTTTACAGATTCTTGTTCTATTATGTTTTTAAACTACTGGGTTTTTAAAGATGCCTCGCTCTGCTCAAAATCATGACATTTCGAATCCTTGCTTTGTATTTCTTTAAAGTTACTATATTTTGATACCATCTCACTACTTCTTTTACTATAGTTTTCTGAAAACTGATAACTATTACTCTATGTTAAGCCATTGTATTTTAGTCCCTTCTCTTTTAAAATCAACATATTACTTCAAACCCATGCTTTAATGACTTCCTTCTATGTTTTCTGAAAGCTTTAAATCACTGCGTACTTCTAAATCTTACCACTGCCTTTAGCTACTGTATTTTTGAAAATCAACTATCTTTCAAGTCACTCAGTCTTAATTAAATCTTCTGCCTTCATTAAGTTTTCCAACTAAGATTCCTACTACCTACTATTTTACTAAAATTCCTATTTTTGAACTCCTGTCTTGAGACTTTAATCGTGTTTGAGACGTGCTACTTACATGTCTATGTGTGGAGGGACATATGAGCCTTTATTTGTCTTTGTATGTTCCCTTGTATGTGCAGTCCTACTTGTTTTGTATGTCGCCTAGTATTTTGTCCTTTAAACCTAAGGGTTCATCCTAGTTCCTACCTTGTAGGATTAGTAGTCCTAAACACCCTCCCGGACTTATAGAATGGGACGGGTAATGGCACACAATAAACATTCGTAACCAACACACGTATTTTTTAAATAACCTTTACGGGGTGGGAAGGGTAGAATACGGATATGATGACCGGTGCGCTAATACCACGTGTAGCCGCCTCTTCGAGGTGTGACATACCGGGTATTGCATTGAAGTGATCCGTATTACTTTAAACCAAGGACAATTCTTTTCAAATGTTTATTATAATATTATTCCAAAACCTTTAAAGATTTTCATACTTGTTTGAAATCCCTCTTATATGAACCTTACTTGTTACTTGTTCACCGTCCAAATTCACAAAACTTATTGGCTGGGACCCACAGTTGTGGATCTTGAGGGGTGCCTAACACCTTCCCCTTGGGATAATTTCAAGCCCTTACCCAACCTCTGGTAACGCAAACTATTTCATGAGTTATCAACTCTAGGTTCCCTAACGTACCATAAAAATCGTTAGGTGGCGACTCTTCCTTAAACCCTTTCTTTTAAGGAGTTGTCCAAAATGTCATCAACACGATCTCTCCGTACCTAACCCGTGCGATAGAAAAAGGGGGAGCGACAGAGACTTTTGAGGTAGCTTCTTTAGCATCCGCATACCTCACATCTCTTTCTTTTAAGTTTATTTAGCAGTGTTCTATCTTTCCAGACAGTATAGTTAGTAGCTCATGTACTCTGTGACACCTGGGTTTTGGGAGATTTTGTATTTGAGTCGCAGTTAGTTCTTTTGGTTATTTATGAGATTTTCACTATTAAACTAAATATATCATCCTTTTAAATTAGAATGAGTAGTTATTTTGTGATTGTTGGATTGCCTATACTATGATAGGCACCATCATGACATGTTGAGATTTAGGTTGTGACAAGTTTGTATCAGAGCATAGGTTACATAAGTCTCACGAGTCTTGAGCAGGTTTAGTAGAGCCTTGCAAATTTGTAGGAGACATTATGTACATATCTTCGAGAGGATACCGAACCATTAGGAAAATGAAACTTCACTTTCTTGTATTCTTGTCGTGCAGAAGTTTTGATTCCAAAAACTAAACTTCTATTCTCTCACATATGGTGAGGACACATGCTACCGATTTTAGTTCCGACCGCACCAGCCACTTTTCATGCATGAGGAGGTGCTCAGACTCCTACCGGTCATACTCTAGAGAAGGTATTTTAGGGACTTCAGGCACCGAGGGTACGACCAGCCCAACCGATTGTAGTGGCTCAGACCCCGGTCGGTCCACCCATGAGTGATGAGGATTAGAAGAGGATAGAGCGGTTTTGGAGGCTCGGGCCTCCATCATTCAGATGGCCAAAGTCGGAGGATGCTCAGGATTTCATAGATCGATGCTAGCGGATCCTTCGCACCACAAGTATTCTTGAGACTAGTAGAGTCTAATTTACTACATTCTGGTTGTCGGGGGCAGCTTTCAGGTTGTGGGAGGCTAATGAGTTGAGCAGGCCAACCAGCACTGCACCATTTACGTGGCCCAAGTTCTCTATTATCTTCTTGAAGAAGTTTTTTCCACAGTCCCGTAGGGAGGAGATGTGTAGGCAGTTTTGGTAGCGACGCTAAGAGGTTATGTTCGTGACCTAGTATGAGATGAGATTTTCTTGTAATGTGATCTGGTTGGTTCCCGTAGAGAGGGATAGGATTAGGAGGTTCATTGATGACCTCAACTATAGATTGCATCGAGTTCAAGGTTGGACGAGGTGGTTGATATTGCTAGGCGGCTAGAGCAGGTCCGTAGTCAGGAGCTTGAGGAGATAGATGACAAGATGCCTCGTGGTTTGGGTGGTTTCAACGCTGTGTCTTCCGTAGGGCAGTCTCACCACACTAGGGGCCATCCTTATAGGCCCGCTCAAATGGCTCATTTGGCTCATCGTGGTGCATCATATAGCCATGGTTCATACAGTGCTCCTCTGGGTCAATCATCTCTTAGTGCCCTCTTATCTCACAATTCATCTCGAGCTCCATCAGTGTAGGGTTCATCTGTACCAGGTCCTTCTAGTAGCTATTCTGGTTCGCAAGGTCCTATTTAGTCTGCATCACCATTGACATATCAGAGTTTCTACGAGTGTGAGGATTTTGGAGACATGAGGAGGTGTTGTCCCCGACTCTTGGGAGGTTCGGTTTAGCAGAGGGGTCCGATTATGACTTTCGCACCAGTTACTTCACCATACGCTCAGCCAACTTGGGGTAGGGCTCAAGTAGCTAGAAGTCGCCCTAGAGAGTGAGGCCGATCATGTCACGAACCAGAATCCTAATCCGAGTCGTGATGGCTCCCAACGACGGGGTTAGGCAAGCCAACACAAATTAAACTAAGTGATACCCTTCCCATCTAATTAAACAAGTCAAAGATTTACCAGTTTATAACAACTAACATGATACTAGCCTTGAGCGAAGGTAAAGTCATAGTAGTTACAAAAAATAAAACATACACATGCCTGTACAACCCGAACCCAAAAGATAAATATATACACTACGCGTGTGTGCCAGGAACTAGACGAGTGTCATGGGCAACTACTGAATATACAATGACTACAATAAATACATGTTCTCCGTCTGAATGAAATGGACAGAGAAATATAACAAAAGAGCTCCAGGGTGCTGCTAGAAATTCGCCGGGAAAGCAGCTCACCGTGAAGTATGACCACGCTATCAATATCTTGCACCGGCCTGATAATCAAACGTACCAGCCTCCGGACCTGTCCGTCTGAATGAAATTGACAGAGAAATATAACACAAGAGCTCCAGGGTGCTGCTAGGAATTCGCCGGGAAAGCAGCTCACCGTGAAGTATGACCACGCTATCAATATCTTGCACCGGCCTGATAATCAAACGTACCAGCCTCCGGACCTGTCCGTCTGAATGAAATTGACAGAGAAATATAACACAAGAGCTCCAGGGTGCTGCTAGGAATTCGCCGGGAAAGCAGCTCACCGTGAAGTATGACCACGCTATCAATATCTTGCACCGGCCTGATAATCAAACGTACCAGCCTCCGGACCTGTCCGTCTGAATGAAATTGACAGAGAAATATAACACAAGAGCTCCAGGGTGCTGCTAGGAATTCGCCGGGAAAGCAGCTCACCGTGAAGTATGACCACGCTATCAATATCTTGCACCGGCCTGATAATCAAACGTACCAGCCTCCGGACCTGTCCGTCTGAATGAAATTGACAGAGAAATATAACACAAGAGCTCCAGGGTGCTGCTAGGAATTCGCCGGGAAAGCAGCTCACCGTGAAGTATGACCACGCTATCAATATCTTGCACCGGCCTGATAATCAAACGTACCAGCCTCCGGACCTGTCCGTCTGAATGAAATTGACAGAGAAATATAACACAAGAGCTCCAGGGTGCTGCTAGGAATTCGCCGGGAAAGCAGCTCACCGTGAAGTATGACCACGCTATCAATATCTTGCACCGGCCTGATAATCAAACGTACCAGCCTCCGGACCTGTCCGTCTGAATGAAATTGACAGAGAAATATAACACAAGAGCTCCAGGGTGCTGCTAGGAATTCGCCGGGAAAGCAGCTCACCGTGAAGTATGACCACGCTATCAATATCTTGCACCGGCCTGATAATCAAACGTACCAGCCTCCGGACCTGTACAGTCAAGTACAGAAAAGAAAATAAAGTGCAGCATGAGTACATATTAAATAAATATGTACCCAGTGAGTATCCCGCCTAAACTCGAAGAAGTAGTGACGAGAGGTCGACTCGATACTCACTAAGGTCCATCAGTGATAACATATGATAGAATATGATGAAATACAGTAGGCATGTCAGGAAAATAAGCAACAAGTATATATATCAAAAGCAAAAAAAGAATCCAAATAATTTCTGAACTAAACAATAAAGCATTTTCAAGGTAAGACCACCGAACGAAACAAAAATCACAAATTCTTAGATCCGCCGTGGCGTACGGCCCGCTCCCATAAGGTACCTTCTACACTCGCCGTGGCGCACGGCCCGATCCCATATTCATTTAAATTTCTTTTCAACACTGTCGTGACGTGCGGCCCGATCCCATATATTTCATAATTTCTCAACACTGTCGTGGCGTACGGCCCGATCTCATATATATTCAATTACTTTCAACACTGCCGTGGCGTACGTCCCGCTCCCATGTGTTTCACAATTTCTTTTCAACTCTGTCGTGGCGTACGGCCCGATCCTATATATTTTCAATTACTTTCAACACTGTCGTGGCGTACGGCCCGCTCCCATGTATTTCACAATTTCCTTTAAACTCTGTCGTGGCGTACGGCCCGATCCCATATATTTTCAATTACTTTCAACACTGCCGTGGCGTACAGCCCGCTCCTATGTATTTCACAATTTCTTTTCAACTCTGCCGTGGCGTACGGCCCGATCCCATATATTTTAACAATTTCTACTTACCATAAGGCCTCAGAAGAATAACACGATATTAAAACATAGTTTCATAGTAAATATGGCGTCACAATTAATAATATGAAGCATTTCAAGGAAAACATATAAGGCATTACGAGAAACATACAAGGCATGGTGTGGGCCTAACTACCCGGACATAACAATAATAGCCGCTACATACGGACTCTCGTCACTTTGCGCGTACCTATCCCCCCAAACAATTTACACATAGCATATACATCACCTATGGGGACAATTCCCTCTTACAAGGTTAGAAAGGAGACTCACCTCGTGTCGAATCTACCCCTCGGACCACAATTGCTCCCGAAACTCCGAACTCTATACCCGAGGACTCGCAGTTAGTCAAAAGGTGTGAAATTAGATCAATGCATGCACAATATGATAAATTATCTTAGCTATTCAATAAAGTCGCAATTCTTGAAGAATTTCCAAATTTCAACCCCGGTCCCGCATATTCAAATTCCGAGAATTCTCGAAGGGACCACTCACCCATAACCTAAGGATCATTAATGTGTGATTTCTACTTAAATTCATGGCTTAAAACGGATAATCACAAAATCCTCAAGAACCCTAAAATTACTATCTAATTAGATGATTTTTGGATGATTTAGTAGTGAAGTTAACTAAGAATTAATGTTAAAGCTAGAAGATTATGGGGTTTAACTTACCTCTTACAGTGGGTGGTCGTAGGAGGTGCTTCCCAAAATTTGATGCTCTCAAATGGAGGTTGATGGTGAGTAAAATGAAGAAAAACCCGTAATTTGGACATTTAAAAGGGGCTGGCAACAGTGATTTCCGCACCTGCGACCTTGGGACCGCAGGTGCGGTCCCGCACCTGCGAGAAAATCACCGCGCCTGCGGAGAAAGGGCCTGGGACCTTGGCATCGCACCTGCGGAGAAAGAGTCCGCACCAGCGGTCCCGCTCATGCGGCATGGAGCTCGCACCTGCGGACTTTAGGCAAGGGGGCTGAGGTCACACCTGTAGAGGGGTTTCCGCACCAGCGGAGGATCCGCACCTGTGAGGCTAGGACCGCAGGAGCTGTCCCGCACTTGCGGCTGGGCAACCACACCAGCGGTCACACCATCTATAGTTGCACCAGCAGTTGTTTTAGCTGGTTTTTTGCCTCGTGTGGTGTCCGGGAGGCACCTGGGCCCACCCGAGCCCCCGTCCATATATACCAACAAAGTCTGTATTCATGATACGGACTCGCTCGAACTTCCAGAACATGGAAAACAACAACGAAACTGAAAATTCCACCCTAAAACCAAATTAAATCAAAACTAAGAACTTGAAATTCTAGAATTCACTTCAATGCGCCGAACCTGCCTGAACTACTCGGAATGACTTCAAATTTTGCAGACAAGTCATAAATGACATAACTGATCTGTTCCCGGTCTCATTAACTCTAATTTCCTCATTTTGATCCGAAACCAATCAAATCAAGTCAGTTTCTTACCAAATTTCACAGATAACTTAAATAACACATATTGAACCTGTTCCGAGCACCGAAATCATAATACGGGCCCGCCGGCAGAGGTTTCACATCAAGGTTCATTTTCATAAGCCTTTAATATTTTTATAAAACAATTTTCTTTGAAAATTCATTTCTCGGACTTGGGTCCTCGGAATTCGATTCCGGACACACGCCCAAGTCCAATATTTTCCTACGGACCTTGCGAGATCGTCGAATCGCGGATCCGAGTCTGTTTACCAAAAACATTGACCAAAGTCAACTTTATTAAATTAATTCATCAAAATCTTAACTCTCAATCAAGTTTTCACATAAAGGCTTCCCGGCTACACGCCCGGGCTGCACACGCACATCGAGGTGGGATTAATGGAGGCTTTCAGGGCCACGGAACACAGTCAAATTTAGATGCACATAAGTTGACCTCTCTTTTGGTCATCACAATCTCCCCCTCTAAAACAAACGTTCGTCCTCGAACGGACGTATAGGCGTACCTGATGTGCCGAATAGCTGTGGATACCTGCTCCGCATGTCCTCCTCGGACTCCCAAGTCGCCTCACCGACTGGTTGGCCCCTCCACTGGACCTTTACAGCAGAATTTCTCTTAGACCTCAACTGGCGATCCTGCCTATCAATAATAGCAACTGTCTCCTCCTCGAAGCCTAACTTCTCATCTAGCTGAATAATGCTGAAATCAATCACGTAGAGAAATCGGCATGATATCTCCGGAGCATGGATACATGAAATACCGGATGAACTCTCGATAAGGCGGGAGGTAAAGCGAGCTCATAAGCAACCTCCCCGACTCGCTTCAACACCTCGAAAGAGACTGTAAACCTGGGGCTCAGCTTTCCCCTCTTCCCGAATCTCATAACGCCCTTCATCGGCGAAATTTTCAACAGAACCTTATCTCCCTCAATAAATGCTACATCACGCGCTCGCTGATCCGCGTAACTCTTCTGTTTGGACTGAGCTGTACGAAGCCTTTCCTGAATAACCTTCACCTTTTCCAAGGCATCTCTCACCAGGTTTGTACCATATAGCTGGGCCTCGCTAGGCTCAAACCACCCAATCGGATAACGACATCGCCGACCATATAAAGCCTCGAATGGAGCCATCTCGATGCTGGACTGATAACTGTTATTGTATGCAAACTCTGCCAAAGACAAAAACTGGTCCCATTGACCGCCAAAATCAATCGCACAAGCCCTAAGCATATCCTCCAAAATCTGAACTGTACGCTCCGACTGACCATTAGTCTGAGGGTGAAATGCTGAGCTGAGATCTATCTGAGTGCCCATCTCACTGTGCAATGCTCTCCAGAAGTGCGAGGTGAACTGAGGACCTCGATCTGATATAATGGACACCGGCACACCGTGCAACCGGACTATCTCCCGAACATAAATCTGGGCCAGCCTCTCCGTAGTATAAGTAGTAGCCACAGGAATGAAATGCGCCGATTTGGTCAACCTATCCACAATGACCCAAACCGCGTCAACCTTCCGCAAAGTCCGAGGCAACCCAACCACAAAGTCCATGGTGATGCGCTCCCATTTCCACTCAGGAATGGGCATCTGGTGAAACATGCCTCCTGGCCTCTGGTGCTCGTACTTGACCTACTGACAATTGAGACACCTAGCCACAAACTGCACTATATCTTTCTTCATCCGCCTCCACCAGTAGTGCTGCTTCAAATCACGGTACATCTTTGTCACACCCGGATGAACAGAATATCGAGAACTGTGGGCCTCTTCCAAAATTCTCTTCCTCAAGCCATCAATATTAGGAACACATAACCGGCCCTGGATCCTCAAGACACCATCCTCGCCTAAAGTAACCTCCTTGGCCCTGCCTTGGACCACTGCATCCCAAAGCTCTACAAGGCATGGATCATCAAACTGTCGAGCCTTAATCTCCCGCAAAAATGAAGACTGAGCAACTATATGAGCCAAAACTCGACAAGGCTCTGAAAGGTCCAATCTCACAAGGCGATTGGCCAAGGACTGAATGTCCAAGGCTAAAGGTCTCTACTCAGCTGCAATGTAGGCCAAGCTACCCATACTCGCTGCCCTCCTGCTCAAAGCATCTGCTATTACATTCGCCTTGCCCGGGTGATATAAAATAGTGAGATCATAATCTTTTAGCAACTCAAGCCACCTCCGCTGCCTCAAGTTAAGGTCCCTCTACTTAAGCAAGTATTGTAGGTTGCGGTGGTCAGTAAAGACCTCACAAGATACACCATATAGATAATGCCTCCATATCTTCAAAGCATGAACAATCGCCGCCAACTCCAAATTGTGCCCATGGTAATTCTTTTCATGAACCTTCAGTTGTCGCGAAGCATAAGCGATAACCCTGCCATCCTGCATCAGCACACACCCCAACCCGACGCGTAAAGCGTCGCAATACACAGTATACATCCCAGAACCGAAAGGCAATGACATAACTGGTGCTGAGGTCAAAGATGACTTGAGCTTCTAAAAGCTCGCCTCACACTCGCCGGACCACCGAAATGGGGCATTCTTCTGAGTCAATCTGGTCAGTGGGGCTGCAATAGAGGAGAACCCCTCCACGAATCGGCGATAATAGCCTGCTAGGCCCAAGAAACTCCTGATCTCTGTAGCTGAAGTAGGACGCGGCCAACTCTGAACCGCCTCAATCTTCTGAGGATCAACCTTGATACCTTCTCCGGATACCACATGCCCCAAAAAAGCCACGGAATCTAACCAGAACTCACACTTGGAGAACCTAGCATACAACTTATGTTCCCGCAAGGACTGGAGCACAACTCTCAAGTGCTGCTCATGCTCACCCAGGCTCCGCGAATAAATCAAGATGTCATCAATGAAGACGATGACGAAGGAATCAATATACGGCCTGAATACCCTATTCATCAAGTCCATGAATGCTGCTGGGGCATTAGTTAAACCAAAGGACATCACCAGGAACTCATAATGGCCATACCTGGTACGAAATGCAGTCTTCGGAACATCTGAAGCCCGAATCCTCAGCTGATGATAACCCGATCTCAAGTCAACCTTGGAAAACACTCGAGCACCCTGTAACTGATCAAACAAATCATCGATGCGCGGTAGAGGATACTTATTCTTGATGGTCACTTTATTTAGCTGGCGATAGTCAATGCAGATCCACATAGACCCATCCTTCTTCTTCACAAATAAGACTGGAGCACCCCACGGGGACACACTCGGCCTGATGAACCCCTTGGCCAACAACTCCTCAAGCTGCTCCTTCAACTCCTTCAGCTCCTTAGGAGCCATACGATAGGGGGAATGGAAATAGGATGAGTATCTGGAGCCAAATCAATACAGAAGTCAGTATCTCGATCTGGAGGCATGCCTGGAAGAACCGAAGGAAACACATTCGGAAACTCTCAAACAACAGACATTGAATCAATGGTAGGAGACTCGGCGGTGGTGTTCCGCACATAAGAAAGTTAAGCCAAACAACCTTTCTCGACCATATGCCGAGCCTTTATGAAGGAAATAACCCGGATGGAGGTACTAACGGAAGAACCTCTCCATTCTAGTCTAGGCGACTCAGGCATGGCTAAAGTGACTGTCTTGGCATGGCAATCTAACACAGCATGATAAGGAGATAGCCAATCCATTCCTAGGATAACCTCAAAATCAATCATATCCAGAAATAAAAGATCTGCTCTGGTATCGAAATCGCAGAAAGTGACCACACAAGACCGGTAGACTCGGTCTACCACCACAGAATCACCCACATGAGTGGACACATATATAGGAGAACACAAGGACTCACGAGGGATATCCAGAAAATGAGAAAATAGTACGGAGACATATGAATACGTGGATCCTGAATCAAATAGTACCGAAGCCTCCCTACCACATATTGAGATAATACCTGTGATCACGTCGTCTGAGGCCACTGCACTTGAACTGGCCGGAATGGACAAAAATTTAGCTGAGGCTCCTGAAGGCTGAACTCCCTTAGAGTGAACAGGAACTAACTGACCTCCTCCTGACTGGCCTCCCCCTCTAGGACGACCCCTGCCAACCTGTCCTCCACCTCGAGGCGGCCAGACTGCTGATGCTGAACTCCTAGGCTGATAACTCTACTGCACTGCCTTGCCCCGATACCTGGGACAAAACCTCCACGTATGACCCAGCTCCCCACACTTGAAACAACCTCCTGGTGCTACAGCCCGCTGCCCGAAAGGGGAAGAACCCTGAATAGCTGGAGGGCGGTGTGAACCCTCTAGTAAGGCACTGAAATAGGAACTAGAAGATTTCAGATGACTGGAATAACTGCTGGGTGCACCCTGGGTGGCTGGGGGACGATAGGAACGCTCTGGCATAGCGCCGAACTGAGGCCTCGCTGAAACACCCCTGGGAGGTAGTGGAGGTGCTGAATATGAGGGCCTATTGAACTGGCCGCCTCCGAACTGACCTCTACCCCTAGCTGGAACACCCCTGAAGTCACCCGTGAACCTTGTCCTCTTGTCCTGCTGACCTGGCTGACCCTGATCCCTGCTCCTCATACGGTAACCCTCAATCCGTCGAGCTATCTCGACTACAAGCTGGTATGGGGGACCCATCTCTACCTCTCTGGCCATAGAGGCCCTAATACCTGGATGCAAGCCTTCCACAAACCGCCGCACCCTCTCGGCATCAGTAGGCAATATCATAAGGGCATGGCGAGACAACTCGGAGAATCTAGCCTCATAATCAGTCACTGATATCTGCCCCTACTCTAGTCGCTCAAACTGACCCCATAGCTCCTCCCTCTCCGAAGGTGGAATATATCTGTCTAGAAATAGCTGATCGAACTGATCCCAAGTGACAGGAGGAGAATATGCTGGCCTACCGAGAATATATGACTGCCACCACCTACGAGCTCTGCCCTCCAACTGAAATGTGGTTAAATCCACCCCATGGGACTCTAAAATCCTCATTTTGTGCAGTCTGTCCCTGCACCTATCAATAAAATCCTGGGCATCCTCTCCCCGCTCACCCCTGAAGACTGGAGGGCGAAGTCGGGTCTATCTATCCAACATCTTCTGCTGGTCACCCTCTGCAACTGGCCTTGGCTTTGGGGCTGCTACTACGGGCTGAACCCCTCCCACGAGCGGTGTGCCCGAGGTATGACGTGCTGCTGCCGCCTGACCTATGGCCTGAGTGGCAGGAGTCTGGACTCCCCCTCCCGCCTAAGAAGAAGAAGGGTCGGCTAGAAATATACCAGCCTGAGACATGGCATCCATAAATCTCAGCATACGGCCCATGACCTCCTAGAAGCCTGGCCCCGTCATGAAATCCACTAGAGCAGGTGCTACTGGAGGCACCTCATCCTGCCCTCCATAATCGGGTCCTCTAGTGGTGCCACTGGCGTAGCTTTGGGACGCCCTCGTCCCCTGCCTCGAGCAGGTGCTCTGCCCCTTCCTCTACCCTGACCTTGGGCAGCCGGGGCAGCAGCCTCTCCCGGACCAGTAACATTGGATGCACGCGTCCTCACCATCTGTGAGAGAAATAGAAGAATAAGTTTGATTACATAATAGATTGCACGACAGGATATGAATAAAGGGAAGTTTCCTAACACCCCATAGCCTCCCGAAGATAAGTACAGACATCTCCGTACCGATTCGTAAGACCTTACTGGGATTGCCCGTGACTCATGAGACTTTCGTGAACCTAGGGCTGTAATACCACGCTGTCACGACCCAGAATCCTAATCCGAGTCGTGATGGCGCCCAACGACGGGGTTAGGCAAGCCAACACATATTACACTAAGTGATACCCTTCCCATCTAATTAAACAAGTCAAAGATTTACCAGTTTATAACAACTAACATGATACTAGCCATGAGCGAAGGTAAAGTCATAGTAGATACAAAGCCGAAATAAAACATACACATGCCTATACAACCCGAACCCAAAAGATAAATATATACACTACGCGTGTGTGCCAGGAACTAGTGTCACGAGTGTCATGGGCAACTACTGAATATACAATTACTACAATATATACAGAGTCTCCGTCTGAATGAAATGGACAGAGAAATATAACAAAAGAGCTCCAGAGTGCTGCTAGGAAGTCGCCAGGAAAGCAGATCACCGTGAAGTATGACCACGCTATCAATATCTAGTACCCGCCTGATAATTAGACGTACCAGCCTCCGGACCTATACAGTCAAGTATAGAAAAGAAAAGAAAGTGCAGCATGAGTACATATTAAATAAATATGTACCAAGTGAGTATCCGCCTAAACTCGAAGAAGTAGTGACGAGAGGTCGACTCGATACTCACTAAGGTCCAGCAGTGATAACATATGATAGAATATGATGAAATACAGTAGGCATATCAGGGAAATAAGCAAACAAGTATATATATCAAAAGCAGAAAAAAAGAATCCAAATAATTTCTGAACTAAACAATAAAGCATTTTCAAGGTAAGACCATCGAACGAAACAAAAATCACAAATTCTTAGATCCGCCGTGGCGTACGGCCCTCTCCCATAAGGTACCTTCTACACTCGCGGTGGCGCACGGCCCGATCCCATATTCATTTCAATTTCTTTTCAACACTGTCGTGGCGTACGGCCCGATCCCAAATATTTCATAATTTCTCAACACTGTCGTGGCGTATGCCCCGATCCCATATATATTCAATTACTTTCAACACTGTCGTGGCGTACGGCCCGCTCCCATGTATTTCATAATTTCTTTTCAACTCTGTCGTGGCGTACGACCCGATACCATATATTTTCAATTACTTTCAACACTGTCGTGGCGAACGGCCCGCTCCTATGTATTTCACAATTTCTTTTCAACTCTGCCGTGGCGTATGACCCGATCCCATATATGTGCAATTACTTTCAACACTGTCGTGGCGTATAGCCCGCTCCCATGTATTTCACAATTTCTTTTCAACTCTGCCGTGGCGTACGACCCGATCCCATATATCACAATTTCTACTTACCATAAGGCATCAGAAGAATAACACGATGCTAAAACATAGTTTCATAGTACATATGGCGTCACAAATAATCATATGAAGCATTTCAAGGAAAACATATAAGGCATTACAAGAAAAGCGTACAAGGCATTACGAGAAAGCATGTAAGGCATTACGAGAAACATACAAGGCATGGTGTGGGCCTAACTACCCGTACATAACAATAATAGCCTCTACGTACGGACTCTCGTCACTTGGCACGTACTTAGCCCCCCAAACAATTTACACATAGTATATACATCACCTATGGGGACAATTCCCTCTTACAAGGTTAGAAAGGAGACTCACCTCGTGTCGAATCTACCCCTCGGACCACAATTGCGCCCGAAACTCCGAACTCTATACCCGAGGACTTGCAACTAGTCAAAAGGTGTGAAATTAGATCAATGCATTCACAATGGGATAAATTATCTTAGCTATTCAATAAAGTCGCCATTCTTGAAGAATTTCCAAATTCCAACCCCGGTCCCGCATGTTCAAATTCCGAGAATTCTCGAAGGGATCACTCACCCATAACCTAAGGATCATTAATGTGTGATTTCTACTTAAATTCATGGCCTAAAATTGATAATCACAAAATCCTCAAGAACCCTAAAATTACTACAAAATTCTATGATTTCTGGATGATTTAGTAGTGAATTTAACTAGAAATTAATGTTAAAGCTAGAAGATTATGGGGTTTAACTTACCTCTTACAGTGGGTGGTCGTGGGAGGTGCTTCCCAAACTTGGATGCTCTCAAATGGAGGTTGATGGTGAGTAAAATGAAGAAAAACCCGTAATTTGGACATTTAAAAGGGGCTGGCAACAATGATTTCCGCACCTGCGACCTTGGGACCGCAGGTGCGGTACCGCACCTGCGAGAAAATCACCGCCCCTGCGGAGAAAGAGCCTGGAACCCTGGAATCGCACCTGCGGAGAAGGAGTCTGCACCAGCGGTCCCGCTCATGCGGCCTGGAGCTCGCACCTGCGGACTTTGGGCAAGGGGGCTGAGGTCGCGCCTGCGGAGAGGTTTCTGCACCAGCGGACCCGCTCCTGCGGAATTTGTTCCGCACCAGCGGAGGATCCACACCTGCGAGGCTGGTACCGCAGGAGCGGTCCCGCACTTACGGCTGGGCAACCACACCTGTGGTCACACCAGTAACAGCTGCACCAGCAATAGCTGCACCAGCAACAGCTACACCAGTAGTTGTTTAAGCTGGTTTTCGGCCTCGTGTGGTGTCCGCGAGGCACTTGGGCCCACCCGAGCCCCCGTCCCAATATACCAACAAGTCTGTATTCATGATACGGACTCGCTCTACCGAAACATGGAAAACAACACCGAAACTCAAAATTTCACCCCAAAACCAAATTGAATCAAAACTAAGAACTTGAAATTCTAGAATTCACTTCAATGCGCCGAACCGGCCTGAACTACTCGGAATGACTTCAAATTTTAAAGACAAGTCATAAATGACATAACTGATCTGTTCCCGGTCTCAGAATTTCATTCGGACCTCGGGAACATAAAATCACATTCCAAACCAAATTTCCGAAACCAATCAAATCAAGTCTATTTCTTACCAAATTTGACAGATAACTTAAATAACACATATTGAACCTTTTCCGAGCGCCGAAATCATAATACGGGCTCGGCAGCACAGGTTTCACATCACGGTTCATTTTCATAAGCCTTTAATAATTTAATAAAATAATTTCTTTGAAAATTCATTTCTCGGACTTGGGTCCTCGGAATTCGATTCCGGGCACACGCCCAAGTCCCATATTTTCCTACGGACCTTCCGGGACTGTCAAATCACGGATCTCGGTCCGTTTACCAAAAACGTTGACCAAAGTAAACTTTATTCAATTAATTCATCAAAATTTTAACTCTTAATCAAGTTTTCACATAAAGGCTTCCGGCTACGCGCTCGGGTTGCGCACGCACATCGAGGTGAGATTAATGGAGGCTTTCGGCGCCTCGGAACACAGTCAAATTTAGATGCACATAAGATGATCCCTTTTTGGGTAATCACAGATCAGGTGGAGGTCAGGCTTGATGTTACGCTTTCCCTTCTTGTCTAGAGGCTGTTACTTTAGATGCAACGATCACAAATATTTTCTTAGCATGCCACAGGGATGCTTCCATATCATTTGACCTTGGTTCCACTTATTCGTATGTATCACCATATTTACTCATTATTTGGATGTTCCCCATGAGTCCTTAGATTCGCCTAATCATGTATCGACGTCAGTAGGCAATTATATTGTTGTGGGTCATGTATTTCAGTCATGTGTGGTGACTACTGGGGTATTTGAGACCAAGTTGATCTCTTACTACTTAGTATGGTTGATTTTGACCTGATTATATGCATGGATTAGTGTTCCCCATGTCCTGTTATTCTGGATTTTCACGCTAAGACCGTGACGTTAGGGATGCCAGGGTTACCTAGGATCGAGTGGAGAGGTTATTAGGATTATGTTCCCAGAAGGGTGATTTCATTTATGAAGGCTCATCAGATGGTTGGGAAGGGGTGATTATCTTATTTGTCTTTTGTGAGGGATGTTTGTGCTTATACTCCTACCATTGATTCTATTTTGGTAGAGCGAGACTTCTCGGATGTGTTTCCTTCATACTTGTCGAGCATGCCACCTGACAGGGACATTGATTTTGGTATTGACCTGGTGCCTGATACGCTCAAATAACACTTCTAAATTAGTGTAAAGCGGTCTAAGTCAAATATAATAACCCAACAAGGTTGGGGTCGAATCCCACAGGGAATAGGTGTGAAAATATCACTATGTTAATGTGGTTCTTAACTCTAATCGAAATTTTATTCCGTTAGTGAACAAAAAGGTGGTGATTAATAGTTTACTATTTTGAAGAAAGAGTAGTAACAATGGAAAAAAATTTAGATTGTAATTAATATGGGTAAATTAACCAAGGTTGTGTCCCCTTTCATGGAGTGTAA
>ML255993.1:9206-36999 GCA_005239495.1 Nicotiana undulata | reverse complement strand
TGTCATATGCTTAGAGCAGCCACTATCCAAAAACCAAAACTGGCTGCCTCCCTTCACTTGTACTTCAAAAGAGATCAGGGATTAGTTTTAAAAACCCAAACTAGTTTGGGTCCCTTTCTATGAAAGAATGGATGAATCAGATTTTTTCTAGCCCAATTTGGTAGCCAATTTTTCTTTTTAATGAATCTCTCATTTTTCTGACTGGCCTTTTCTTTTGCAAACACTCATATTAGAGTTGCCAGTCTTCCCACAATGGGTGCAAATTTTATTTTCAGGGAGAGTGAGATACTTGCTTTTTGGATCCCATTTAGGCAATTGATTCCCAAAACCAAGTCCTCTCCGGTTGCTACTATGATTCTCTTGGAGCCATATTAAAGCATCAGAAGACTTATTCCACTTACGTGTTCTATCAAATTCATGTTTGACTTTTCCAAGTTCTTCTTTAAGAGACTTTATCTGCTCATCTTTGGCATACATTTTATCTTTCAATTTACCTATGTCTTCTTCTAGCTTCGCATGAGAGTGATCAACTACCTTTTTACTGGATCCTAGTCTTAACTTTAAATTTTCAAATTTTAGTTCTAGAATCTCAGTTTCGAGTGGTTGAACCCGGTTCATCGAGACAGTGTTTTTATTTTCAGACAGGTCCATGCATTTTGCTCTCAGCATTGCACACTCTTTAGATAGTTGATCTTTCTCTTTAGAGTTCTTCTCAGAATCATCAATGAAGTCAAGTAGCAACTCAGAGAGTTTCTCCTTAGATAGAAACATTATTTTTGTTTTGAGATGTGAGATACTTACCTGTGGTTCTTCATAAGTCTGCTCATCAGATTCTCCAATTGCCATGAGAGCTTGATCTTCTGTCTCAGCATCTTCTAATTCTTCATCTAAACTTTCCCCCCAAGCAGCAGCCATAGCCTTTGTAGTAGTTTTCTTGGGTTTGACCAGTTCCTTCTTCCTGTTCTTTCTTTAATATCTCTCCTTCCTCCATTATACTTCCCACTGGGGGCAGTTCTTGATGAGATGATCAGTTTTTCCACACTTGTAGCATCCTTCATTAGTTGGCCTTTCAGGAGCCTTTGCCTTGTTGAAGTTTCCCCCTCTAGAGATGCCTTTCTTTCTCATGAGAAAATATCTAAATTCTTTTGTGATCATGGCCATCTCATCATCCTCCAGATCTGCTCCTTCTGTGATCCTTAGTGCTAGACTTCTTTCTTTCTTTGGAGCATCCATTTTCATGGTCTGCCTTCTGAGTTCGTAAGCAGTAAGGTTGCCAATTAACTCATCTAGTCTAAGGGTTGCCATATTTTTGGATTCCTGAGTGGAAATTATCTTGCTTTCCCAGAAGATAGGTAGAACCCTAGTCAAGATCTTCTCAACCTTGTCTTCTTCAAGGATGACTCTTCCAAGAGACTTGAGTTCATTAGTCAAGGTTGTGAACCTTGTGTACATCTCCTGAATTGTTTCACCTTCCTTCATAGTGAAGTTTTCATACTGAGAGTATAGCAATGTACCTCTAGACCTCTTCACTTGAGTTGTTCCTTCATGTGCCACTTGTAGAGTATCCCAGATTTCCTTGGCAGTGGTACAACTTTGGATTTTGTTGTATTCATCTGGGCCTAGTCCACACACTAGCAACTTCTTAGCCTTGGCATTCTTCTCCCATTTCTTCAGATCCTCAACCGTGCAGTCAGCCATGGTTTTAGGTACATCTACTGCTTCAGCAGTTTTCTTCATTGTTGCAAGCGGTCCATCAGTGACTATGTCCCAGAGTTCATAGTCCTCTCCAATAAGGTGATCCTTCATTCTATTCTTCCACCACGAATAGTACTGGTCGTTGAAGAGTGGTGGTCTTGCAGTTGATTTTCCTTCCCAGTTCCCAGGTGGTGCACTCATCTTGATCTTTTCCTTGATGTTAGACTCTTCAAGGATAACCCGCTCTTATACCAATTGATGGTTTAGACTTCAATACTACACAATATTATAAGTTAATTGTGCAGTACCCAATTTTTGAGTGCTTTCTAATAAGAAGAACATGGTTCTTCTTAATCAACTACTTACTACAGTTTGCGGAATAATTAAGCAGTAATAGTAAAGACACAAGGATTTTTACGTGGAAAACACCTGGCTCAAAAAGTGAAAAAACCACGACCTACTCCTCAGTAGGATTTACTCAAACTCTTCACTAGACACTGAGCCAAAACAGACTTACAAAATAAACTCTTTTGTAATCCTAGGACTAACTCTAATCCTCTTTGTATCAACTAGCCTCTAGCTAATTTCTACAGAATTCAAGCTAACTCTAACTTGATCAATTTGTACCTATTACAATTTGCTTCTAATAAAGCTGATAAGATACAATATTTAAACTCCTACTACAATCAACTAGACTCGATATACAGACAATGAAACTGTTCCTTCTAGTTGAACTGTAGCCTTTGTATCGCACAACAATTCTGCTTGCAAAACCTCTGGAACTTTTTCTTCAGAACTTGATTCACTTTTGTACTTGTGCGTCACCACTTTCAGCCGTAATACTTTGATTATTTATAGAGGCCGTTTGTTGAGTCCATGATACAATTCTGATCCAACTCTTCCTTGGTAGACAAGTTTGATTGTAACTCAACTACTTTCCTCTATTCCTGTCCTAGCTGAAATCAACTTTTGTCTTTTCTATCAATTTGCAACATTTTCGTATTAGGAGACATTCTCTTAGTTCTTTGATACTTAGTAAACACTAATATCTCCTAGACTTGTACTATTTGCGATCCAACTGCTTCATACAGAAGTGTGTGCTATGATGGACCTAGTTCAACTGGACACCTATTGCCAATCTTCAAAACCCATTCAGTGACATGGGCCAACAAAGGCCAATCCTCGAAGCATCACAATAGACTGTATAGGAACCTGTGCCCATAGGCAATACCAACACTGGAGTTGTAGTCAGGGCTGTCTTTATCTTCTGAAAGCTCTCCTCACACTCCTATGTCCACCTGAACGGAGCACCCTTCTGGGTTAGTCTGGTCATAGGTGCTGCAATGGATGAAAATCCCTCAGCAAAACGGCGATAGTATCCTGCCAAACCAAGGAAACTGCGGATCTTAGTAGTTGATGACTGTCTAGGCCAACTCTACACGGCCTCCACCTTCTTCGGGTCTACCTTGATCTCATCACAAGACACCACATGGTCGATAAATGCCACAGAATCAAGCCAAAATTCACACTTAGAAAATTTTGCATACAATTTCCTCTCCCTCAAAGTCTGAAGCACAGTCCTCAAATGCTTCTCATAATCCGCATGAGACTGAGAATACACCAAGATGTCGTCAATAAACACAATAACGAAGTAATCAAGATAAGGCCGGAACACACTGTGCATCAAGTGCATAAAGGTTGTTGGGGCATTGGTCAGCCCAAATGACATGACAAGAAACTCATAGTGACCATATCTGGTCGTGAAGGCAGTCTTTGGTATATCCGGATCCCAAATCTTCAACTGATGATAGCCAAAACGCAAGTCAATCTTGGAAAATACCCTGCCACCTTGTAACAGGTCAAACATATCATCAATGCGAGGCAATGGGTATTGTTCTTCACAGTAACCTTGTTCAGCTGCCGATAATAAATACACACACGCATAGAACTATCATTTTTCTTCACAAATAACACCAGAGAACCCCAAGGTGATACACTGGGCCTGATAAAACCCTTATCAAGCAACTCCTGAAACTTCTCCTTCAACTCAGGAGGATCCATGCGATAGGGAGGAATAGAAATGGCCCAAGTGCCCGGCAACAAATAAATGCCGAAATCAATATCTCTATCGGGCGGCATACCCGGAAGATCAGCTGGAAACACATCAGGAAAGTCCCTCACAACTGTAACTGACTCAACAGTAGAGGTGTCAACACTAACATCTCTCTCGTAGGCTAGGTACGCATCACACCCCTTCTCAACCATCCGCTGAGCCTTACGGAAAGAAATGACTCTACGAGGAGTATACTCTAAGGTACCTCTCCACTCTAATATCGGTAAACCTGACATAGCCAGCATCACGGTCTTGGCGTGACAATCAAGAATAGCATAATAGGGCGAAAATGAGTCCATGTCCAAGATAACATCAAAATCTACCATACTAAGTAATAATAAATCAACCCAGGTCTCAAAACCACTGATAACAATCAAACACGACCGATATACGCGGTCCACAATAAGAGAATCTCCCACGGGAGTAGAAAAATAAACGGGGGAACTCAAAGAATTCTGATATATCCCCATATGTGCGGAAAAATAAGAAGACACATATGAATACGTAGAGCCTGGATCAAATAATAATGATGCATCCCTATGAAAAACAGGGACAATACCTGTGATGATTGAATCTGAAGCGACAACCTCTAAACGGGCTGGAAAAGCATAATACCTGGCCTAGCCTCCCCCTCTAGGGCGACCTCGGCCTCCGCGACCTCCACCTCGAGCCGTCTGAGAAGATGGGGTAGTAGCTGGGGCTGTAAGAATAGCTAGAGGACCCGGTGGAGCACGTGGGGCCTAATAAGACTGAGATGATGCACCCCTCCTAGCTCTAGGGCAATCTCTGAACATGTGGAGAGGGTCACCACACTCAAAACAACCCCTCGGAGGACGTGGCAGTTGATGCTGACTCTGAACTAGCTTGTTGGACTGGTCGGTAATAGCACCTCGAGCAGGAGGCACACTAGATACCGGTGGTGCATAATAGGGCTCCCGAGATCTAGGAGGAGCTGGAATACCACTAGCTACTGGAATAGCTGAATGAATGGGGCGACTTGCAAAACCCCTACCATAACGTGCTGCTGGTGCACGAACTCCCGAGTATTGGCCAGTCTCTCGAGACCTCTTGGCCTCCCTCTTTTCTCTGTCCCAAGCCAATATTCTCTCAATCCTCCAGGCAATACTCGCTGCCTGCTGGTAGGTGATATATGTCTCCAACTCTCTGGCCAAACTGGTCCGAATACCGGGGTGAAGTCCCTCAATGAAGCGTCGAACTCTCTCTCTCTCTGATCGTGCTAACCAAGGCCAGTGCATGACAAGCCAAGTAACTGAAATGGACTGCATACTCCGACACAGTCATAGTACCCTGGCGTAACTGCTCAAACTCTGCACGCCAAGCATCCCTGAGGCTTTGAGGGACAAACTCAAGCAAACACATCTATGAGAACTGATCCAAATTGAGTGAAGCTGCCTCATCCGGACTACTCAGCTCATAGGCACGCTACCACTGATAAGCCGCTCCCCTCAGCTGGAAAGAGTTGAAAGAAACCCCAATCGTCTCCACAATACACATAGTGCGGAGAATGTGGTGACACTCCTCAAGAAAACCCATAGCGTCATCTGAAGCTAGTCCACTGAAAATAGGTGGGTGGTACTTCTTGTACCTCTCAAGTCTGAGCTGCTCCGCCTCAGAAGCATCTACCCTAGCATCATGTTGAGTTGGAGCCGCTGGGGCCATAGAATTTTACTCTGGAACCTGCCCAACATGGACCCTTTGCTAAGGAGTACGGGCTGCGGGAGTCTGTGCCCCTCCCCTGGCCTGAGATGTGGATGGAGATATCGGGAGTAGTCTCGCCTGATTCAGAGTGCTAAAAGTGCTCATGAACTGAGCCAAAGTCTATTTGAGGGCTGGAGTAACAGTAGGGACCTCTTTTGCCCCTCCAACTGTAGCTGTTGGAGGCTCTTCTGTCGCTGCTTTCGTCGGTGCTCGGGCTTCACCGCGTGCTTGTCCTCTACCCCTGCCCCTTCCTCTGGGGGCTAGGGTGCCTGATCGTTAGTCCGTCCTATACGGGTCCTCACCATCTATGAGCAAGAGTACAATAGAGTTTTAGAATT
This sequence comes from Nicotiana undulata, assembly GCA_005239495.1. NCBI lineage: Eukaryota > Viridiplantae > Streptophyta > Magnoliopsida > Solanales > Solanaceae > Nicotiana > Nicotiana undulata. The sequence continues at coordinate 31,134 of ML255993.1, read as the reverse complement.
TTGATGACATTAACTAGCACGATAAGGAATTCCAAAGAATGTGATTGTTCTTAACAGTTACATAGCCTCTCGAAGATAGATACGGACGTCTCCGTACCGATCCGTGAGACTCTAATAAACTGGCTTGTGACTTGTGACTCCTATGAACCAAGTCGCTCTGATACCAACTTGTCATGACTCGATTTACCCTCCGAAAGGTATCGTGATGGCACCTAGTCTCTACGACTAGGTAAGCCTAATTTGCGGATGATATTAAACAAAAATAATAAGTAAAGACAAGGTAAAGTAAATCTACTAAGTAAAACATCACCACTCGGCATGTACAAGCAAAATTCCCAAAACCCGAAATGTCACTTTTAAGTCACAAGCTCTATACCATAACAGCCCTATAGAACGAGAAAGAAATACATAAAAGTATCTATCTAAACTGGAATGGAAGGTGAAACAGAGAATTCTACGGACGCGGCAGAATTACCTTACGGTCTCCTCAAGCAGCTACGACGCCCTCTAGCCACGGAACTAAGAACTGGAACCTGGATCTGCACACGAAAAACATGTGCTGGAAAGGGAATGAGTACACCACGTTCGGTACGGAATAAATGCCAAGCCTAACCTCAGTCAAGTAGTGACGAGGTAAGGTTAAGGCTCTACTGAATTTATAAATAAACAGTTTAAAAATTGTGGAAAGGAATTAAGTTCTATATAAACAGTCAAATGAACAATATGAATTAAATAGAAAAAATGGAGCTCTTGGCTCAGCACAACGTATCTCACAGTGAAAACTCCCGGGATACCGTCCCGTAGTTCCAAATATAATCACACAGTACAGGGGGATCTCCCAGAATACGTCTGTAGTCCCCAATTTAAATATGTAGTGTTGGGGGGATCTCCCAGAATACATTCGTAGTCCCCAATTTAAATATGCAGTACATGGGGGGATGTCACGCCCCAACCCTAGGGGACGCGACCGGCGCTTAACCGAGTAAAACCGGTCAAGCAAGCCTGTTTAGCCTTTCCTACCCGTCCCATTTACGCCCCGTGATTATGTTATTACATCGTTCACTGAGTTAGCAGGGAATAAATCAAAGCGTACATTCATAATATTAATCCATTCTTTCTTATAAACCGATATCCAAAAATTAGGTCTTCCAAAACAAACATGATAATTACAATCTTTATGGGATGGAATTATAGTTAAACGTTAACCCAACAAATACCCAAGAACATACATGACCCACGTGAGTGTATACAGATCCTCTAAGATAAAGAAGATGAACATGGTTCCGCCGGCGACAAGGCCCCGGCAATACCTCAAAATAGAACAACATATACAAAAAGAGAGAAACACATTTTATACACGGCCCCGAGAGGAAGTGGGTCTCATCGGAACTGCTGTAAGGAGGAGGAGAAGGCACCACTACCGACGATCAGAGCTACCAAGGACAGAGCCACCTACATCCATAAGAAGATGTAGCGCCCCCGATAAAAGGGACGTTAGTACCATCGAATAGTACTAGTATATGTGAACCAACTCTACTCTAGATAGAACAACCAACAATTATGTAGTAATACAATTAGAGGCATCAAATAACATTTCACAGAAATAGGAGGAACACAAACAAGAGTTACCATGGTTTCTTGATCCGTAATTCCATCTTTTGAACAGTAGCCCTTTAAAACCAAGTGCCACAATTTTCATAATACCACCGTGTCTTTTACACGGAGTTCGATCTCGGCCCGACCGGCTAAGCCATCCCAAGTGAGACATCATCAGCATCATAGTTCATAATACCACCGTGTCGTTATCACACGGAGTCCGATCTCGGACCGATCGGCTAAGCGATCTCACTTGAAACAGTGAGACATTACCAATATCATATGTCGATGCAAATACCACCATGTGTACAATATGGAGTCCGATCTCGGCCCGATCGGCTAAGCCATCTCACTTTGGGACATAACCATATCAATTTTAATTATTTGGTTTACATTTCTTTTCCATCATTTATTATACAGTTCTTGGCACTTGGACATATCCAACCATTTGTGTTACATTCCTCTCTTTAACAGTTTCATATAATCATCCTCATATCAACTAGAACCAATATATAAGGATTCGTACACATAATAAAGAAAAGAGCACGATAATCATAATTTACATTTTCAAGTAGCTTAGTAACATGGTAGCAACTTACAACAATATGGAAACAAGAGTTTTCCAACTTATCACATTGAAACCATCAATTCATCAGAGAATCAAACAAGGGACTCATACCTCCGGTATTTGATCATCAATAGGTTCATACTATGAATATTAGAGTTAGCCATACATACCTCAATTGGGTCTTTCCTTAATTTCTACCACAAATGCCGGAACTCTTAGCACCTTCAATCTATTTCACAATGTAGCACAATTGAACCCAAAATTAGGAATTTGATCATAGACCTAGCTTCAGTTAGCATTAAACTTCCATTACGAACTTGCTAAGGTCCTATCACCCGTTTCTTTCTATTTTTGCCTTTACTTACCCACACATAATCTAGAATCTCATGCATGCAAAGTCCCTATCCTTTCTCCCTAATAACTATTCACCCATGGCCCATTTTAACTACATCAATGGAAATTAGAGTTAGTGTAGAAGAAACTTACCTTTTTGAGTGAGTGAAAATTGAACCCTATGTGATTATTCCCAAGCCCTTGGTGATGATTGTGGATGAATCTTGATGATAAGGGAAGCTTCTCTCACACTAGGACCTCTCTCCCTCACTCTATAAAGTCAGAAAATGGTCTAAAATAGGTGGGGAAGTGTCTTATATTGATCTGGGGTCGGGTTTAAAATTAAGAAAATAGGGTGCCTCGACTCAAAAATGCGGTCGCATATGCGACCGTAGAACGAAAATCCGGCCGGCAAACCTGCCGCAAAAGCGGCTTCAACTGGGCGAACCAACTGTCCGATTATGCGGTTACTATGCGGCCCGCATAATTGTTATGCGATCGCATAATTGTTATGCGATCGCATAATGCACCGCATAACAGTTATGCGGTCGCACTTTGGACCGCATTATTGCCCTCAAATTGGGCAGTCACCTGCCCTACTTTACGGCCATTATGCAGCCCGCAAAGCAGGTTTGCAATCGCATAGTGTGCCGCAGATCTGCATCCTTTGCGAAAATTTTCCTCTAAGTCCGTAGGGTACTTTTTCATTCCTAAAGGTTCGAAACGCGGCGAGCTATAACAACATAAGGATCTAACTGGGCATCGTTTCGGTTAAGGATTTCACGGGTCTATACAGGGGATCTCCCAGAATACGTCAGTAGTCCCCAATTTAAATAGGCAACGCGAAGTAAATGCCAAATAAACACCAATTCTAACAGTATATCAAGATACAAGTAGGAAAGCAGGGAAAACTAGCTAAACATGGCGCGCAGAGTGCCAATTAAGCAATTCAATATGAAAATAATAGGCGTGCTTTCCTAATCTAAGATGAATAATTAAACATGTAGAAATGATGAAATTGAAAGACAAGGCATTGTACAATTTTTGAAGGAAAAGTGGGATTCGCATAAATGGCCCGTGTACGTACTCGTCACCTCACGTACACGGCGCCCACACAACAATTATATCAAAAAAAATCTAGGGGAAGGTCCCCAACACAGAGTAAGGCCCTGCGAACTTGGCTGACCCTGGTCAAAAAATTGTGCGAACTCGACTACTCTATATCAAAATTTTGCCGCACCTGCGAACTTGGCTGACCCTGGTCAATTCCGCACCTGCGAGGCCCCCGTTCGCACCTGCGTGTCCGCATCTGCGGCTCCCCTTCCGCAGGTGCGAAACACCAGAACCAGGTGTGCTTCAGCTGGTGTTTAAGTCCAAAAACTTCCCGTTGGGCATCCGAATCATCCCTGAGGCCCCCGAGATCTCAACAAAAACTAACCACCCTTCCTAATACTCATCCAAACTTAGTCGAGTCTTCAAAACACACCACATAACATCAAAAATCCACAAGCTATGCCGAAACACGTCAAAGCTAATGTGAATGACCTTAAATTTTACACATAGGTCATAAATGACACTAAGGACCTACAGCCACTCTCGGAATTCCATTCCGAGCCCGATATTAAAATTTCACCTATCGGCTGAAATCGTCGAAGTTCTAACTTTCGTCAATTCAAGCCTAAATCTACTACAGACCTCGAAAACACATTCCGGACACGCTCTTAACCCCGAAATCACCCAACAGAGCTAATAGAGTCGACGAAATTCTGGTCCGGATCCGTCTTCACAGTTCCAAAAACGGTCCGATTTCTAAAGCTTAAACTCACAAATAGGGACTATGTGTCCAAAAACTCTCTGAAATTTGCAACTAATCATTTCGACAAGTCCCATAAGCAGATACAAAGATGGGAAAACAGTTATTAGAGGATCGGGGCGATAACTCTCAAAACGACCGACCGGGTCGTTACACGTGGGTAGTGATCGGTTCCTCGGGTGAGGGAACTACTACATGCTTATTGTTCCAGTTGCAGTCCTCTTTAACCTTGTCGAGGAGGTCTTCGGTGATTGTGCATATGTACCTCGAGACCGGCTCGCATCGACCAGGTACCGAAGAGGTCTTTTTGACCTTAAAATCAGCAATTGTTGGGCACCCTGCTGGAACGAATTTCTCAGGGTGGGGCTCTGCCGCAGCCTCACCACTAGCGGATCGTGATGAAGAAGCGACTTCCTTTTGCGGCACAGTTTTGGAAGTTTTCGCCATTGATGAACAAGAGTAGAGAGAATTAAGATAGTATGCAGTTTGATTAGAGTTCAATAAATTTGGGTGCGGATGTTGTGAAGCAAAGGGATTTTTTAGAGAAAAAGCAAGAGTAGGAAATTCTTTGAAACATAAATGTTTGAATGAGAAAAAGCTAGGGTACTTACAGGTTGATGGTGACGATTCAGAACCGGTTGTGGCCGACCAGCGACTGACAGGTATTTAATGCCTTGGTAACTGGACCGACAAGACGTTTCGGTATCCATTCGTCACTTGCGTCATAGTCGGGTTCGTCGCTTACGTCATTACCCATCGAGACGGAGTTCAAAAATTCATATCGTTTCTCGTCATCTTCTTTCCGAGAAACGAGGGGACTATCTATATACGACCGGGCTTTCCCTTGTATGACTAATCGAGACTGGAACATGATAGGCCAAGGTTCAACCTCGTGTTATATCGAGCCATGGTGCAAAATTAGATTGTCAAGCTCGTGACCCAGAGACCGATCTAGATCAAGATCGACCAAGATCGTGACCGAGCAAAATAGAAATCGAGCGAGACCGAGGGAAGTTTACCGAGTCAAATAACGGAAAGCCGAAATATCTGTAATCCAGCGAGGATCACGGCAGAAATCCCAACACGTTTCAAGAAGAGGCTGATTAATTAGCCAATCACGAGATTTCTTACTGAATTTAGAATTGTATCAAGAGTATGACTCCCCTACTATATAAAGGGGTCTGGTCATTTGTAAGACACATTATATTCACGCAATACAAAGCACTACACATCCTTCTTTTAGCTTTCAATATCTTGTTACTCTGTTCATACAATAGTGGAATCTTGACTTGGTTCGAGGGTGACCGAACTCGAGGGCCAAGGTTATACAATTCATTTCGTTGCATTTATTTCTTTTACAGTCAATTTCAATACTAATTTATATATTTTCTCAATTTGTATCAAATTACATTATATATCCTTTTAGCCACGTATAAATTCAATTGTTATTCGTTTTCAGGGTAAACAATAAACGTAACACATGTACTATCCAGAAATGAACATGAGCAAGAATTGTCCAATCAGCTTATATAACTACTACAACATAAATCAAAAAGTCAGAAAATTTGAGATCAAAAGAAACTCCTCAGAAGGTCAATTCGACGTATTCGAAAGGAACACAAATGTCCTGAGAATTTATAAACGATTGCAGAGTTCATGGATAAGAATGGCAGCAGAGCAACAGACGCCGAAGTTCTGAAATTTTATATTTACTCTACAGTTATAATTCTAACGTTAAAGCAAACGTTACAAATCATTCGAATGGTCGGAATAAAGTGTAACCAAACATGAATCAAGAAAACATAAACCTAGAATCTTTACTATAAAACTTAACACCATCATCACTGTTAAATAATCTATTATTCTTTCATATTTAGCAGTCTTACGAATTCTTTGTACTCAAGCTCCGAGCACAAGCCAATTACAAGTGGCCATATAATAATACTATCTCTTTCTCTTCTTGCCTTACAATTAATCGTTTTATTTTATATTTTATTGTAACGGTTTAGTTATTTTATAGATTGAATCGGTTACTTTTAGCCGTCAATTATATATTTAATTTAATTTAACCTAAATATTAAATTTTGAGTTAAATAGCAACTTAAATTAATATTTTAAATTTATGCACAATCGAAAACTACATATAAATGAAAGAACTCGAGTATTACATCGACATTATATTGTCAATAGCATGAGAAGCTCATTTTTAGAGAGAGAAAACACATTCGATGAGTTAATAAATGGTAGCACTGGAAAAGGAGAAGCAATATGCGTTAAAGAGCTTTTATTGGGGTTGGGGGGAGGGGGGGGGCGGGAACAAAGGATTCATGTATTTTATCGGGATCGGGAAAATAAAAGTAGGAAGAATGGTATTTCTTCCCGTCCAAAATAAGTAATTTTTTTACCTGTTTTCACGCAAATTAAGAAATTCACTTTTTAATATTAATTAGCAATTAGCAATTAGCAATATAATTGATCATATTAACCTTTACTATCTCACATAAATATTTCTAACACATAATCCAACACTATTTACTCCAAGGATAATGTAGGAAAAAAATAATTAATTAATTCTTGAAATATGAAAAAATTACATATTTTGCACCACAAAAAAACCTAGAAAATCACTTATTTTGGACGGAGAGAATAGCAATACTAGCAATGATGAGTTTTAAGTGGTCGATGTATTGCATGTAAGAATGCAACGGATAAAAGAAAAGCCAAAAGAACCAACGAAATAAAATAAATATTATAGTACTTCATTCGTTTCAATTCACCTGAACCTAATTAACTGAGCACAAAATTTTAAAAATAAATTTAAATTAGTGATATAAAATAAAGCACATATATTATTGTGCTTATAAATTATTATATCTGTAAATTATATTCAACATAAAAAGAAATTAATCTTTTTAGTATTTATTAAAAAACAATATACCCACATAAATTTAAATGTAGGGAGTATATGCTATTGCTTTCTCAATTTCCTTTGATAGACGGCATTTTCTTTTTCTTTTACTTTTTGTTTTTTCCTTTGTTTCATTACTTTTTCTTTATTTCACTTTCTTTGCTTTTTTGGTTAACCCACTTTTGTCGAGTAATGTCTGTCTCACAGATTTCAGTATTGAAGAAGCTCCTACTTCTTTTACTTATACGTTTCACTATTTATATTTTATCCATCAGCTCTACGTTGTTCGATATATGTTCTATTAGTCCATTTGAAAAAATAACACATTGTAATATTTACTTAAATGAAAAAAAATTAATGTCAAACAAATATTGTTATACGTTTAAAATAATAAAGTTTAAAAGGTTTATAGTCATACAAGTATTGTGATATATTTAAGATAATTTAATACTCTATTTTTTAAAATTTTATATCAAATCAAATTATGAAAAACAAAATATAACGAATGAAATATTAATTTTGATGGATTATTATAAACGGCGGAAGCAATCCTAGTATCAAAATCACATGAAATCTAGACAACTATATAAATGGGATTTCACGGGTTACGTTTTGAAGCATGAACCAAGCTCCTCTATCTTTCATCACAACTCAATGAAATCTCCACCATCAGCATGATCGCAACTCCCGAACGTTCCAAGGTCTTGTACTGTGTTACCCAAATAATATCTGAAAATAGTAATTTCGTCTCAGCGACATTTCTAGTAAAATGGAAAATATTTTCGGCCACCTTGTCTTCTTCATTTAGGTGCAAAAACTTACATATATTTATAGCACAGATTTTAAGGGTTAAAACCCCTTTTCAAAACCTGTTGGGTTTCTTTCCCACCGGAAAAATGATTCCACTAAAAATTTGTAATTGCACTCCTTATTCAATTTTGAAATTCATACATTAAATCTTATTTAACTCCCCATGTTACGATTCAAATACTAATAAATTAAGTTAAATTACTAACAATTTAATATATTGATTATTTCCGTTAGACTTTCGCTTAACTTATTTCATGTGCCGGATACAAAATTTACTGGCTGGGCTAACACATGAAAACTTATAAGCCTTCATAAATGTAACGACTCGACTGGTCGTTCTGAGCATTTGCACTTCGCTTGGTTGTTTACGAGCATGAGTAGCACCGTATGATGTATTATGAATTGTGTGAATCGTCGGTTTTGGTTTTCAGGTTATTCAGGATAGATTTGGAAGAATGATTCTCAACTGGTAAGCTTTAAATTAGAAGAGTTGATCAAATTTGACTTTTTAGTATATTGCCTAGAATTGGAGTTTTGATGGTTCCGTTAGGTCCAAATGATGATTTTAGACTTGGACATATACCCGGATTTGCATTTGGATGTTTCTAGAAAGATTCAACACAAATTGGCGAAAGTTGGAAATTTGAGATTTGGAAAGTTCATAAGTTTTACCGGGAGTTGACTTTGATGATATCGATTTCTATTGTGGTTCCGGGATGAGAATAGATTCGCTATGTCATTTTGGACCTTTGTGCAAAATTTGAGTTCATTCTGGGTTGATTTGATATGTTTCGGCGCGAGTTTTAGAAGTTCAAAGTTCAAAGTTCATTTAAGTTCCATTTGATGTGCGATTTGTCGTTTTGATGCGTAAGGTATGATTTGAGACATCAAGTTGTTTCGTATTATGTTATGGGACTTGTTGGCATGTTCAGACAGGGTCACGAGGGGCTCGGGCGTGTTTCAGATTGGCTTTGGACCATTTTAGACTTGCTTGAGATTGCTGGTTTTTTGGTGTCTCAGCTGTTTTCACGATCGCGGGGTAAAGGAACGAGATCGCAATGGCTACTTTGGTCAGTGCAGCTGTTCATTCTCCGCGTTCGTTCTTCTGAGATCGCGTTTGCGATGGGTTGAAGTTTTAGTCTTCGCATCTGCGTCCATGGCTATGCGTTCGCATAGAGTTGAGCAGGGCTGGTCAGTTTTGATGGTTTTTTTATCGCGTTCGCGATAGTCTATTTGCAATCGCGAAGGTCTGGCAGTGCTCTTAATCGCGTTCGCGAGGGTGTTACCGCGAACACGTAGAGTAAGGTGTGGCAATGTGAGTTTGTGGTTCGCGAAAGTGAGGCTTCCACCGCTTCGCGTAGGGTTTCATCGGGTAGTGATTATAAAGTACTTTATTTCGGGGGTTTCAGCCATTTTTCAATTTTTTGAGCTATACAGCTCGGATTGAAGTGATTCTTGAAGCAATATTCACCATGTGAATTGGGATAAGTGTTCTCTACTCATTTTTGACTTTATATCATGAATCTATATTTGTTTTCGACATTTGATTGAGGGTTCCAAAAGATAAATTGTGGGTTTTTGACTAAAGTTTCATAGAGCGAATTCTTAGGTTTTGAACATCGATTCAAAGTCGGATTTGAGTGAAACTTGTATGGTTGAACTCGTAATTGAATGTATTGCTAGATTTCATTAGTTTTGTTTGGTTCCGAGGTGCGAGCCAGGGTTTTGACGTTTTGACCGAGTTTGATATTTGATTAAAGATTCGACCTTTATTGGTTGGGTTTGCTTCCTTTTGCATTATTTAATGTATTTGTGTTGCTTTTGGCTAGTCTCGAGTCGTTCGGAGGTCGATACGCGCGGGATGGCATTCTTTGAGCATCGTTTGGCTTGCTCGGTATTTGAATTGGCTTATTCGAGGTAAGTAAAATTTCTAAACTTAGTGATGGGGGTATGGAACCCCGAATTACAAATTATGTGTTTGGTGTTGAGGTGACATAAATGCTAGGTGACGGGTGTATGGGTGTGCACCGTGTGAATTGTGACTCCTCCATTCTGTGGTACTATATAGTTACCCGACCATACCTATAACATGAAATTTACATGTACTTAAGTTATTGAGATGTGATCCATGTTAGGATCTATGTCTAGGCTACATGCTTATTATATTAAGATCACTGAGGTCATTTCCGATGTTTTCACGACCCGAATTATCGGCCGAACAGTCTCGTGACGGCATCTAGTCTCAACGACTAGGTAAGCCTAAAAACATGCGGAAAATAAAAGCTATGTAATATTTTAAATAGAAAAGAAGAAGAAAACATATAAATCAGCCGCTCGGCTCATACAATTTTACTTCCCAAAATCCGGAACGTCACGACAGTCACATGCTCTGTACTAAATGTAGCTCTATACAATGAAATACTGGAAAAAATACATAATTCAACTAATCCTATACTAAAGTATAAGGGGACTCGTGTGATTCTGCGGACGTGGCAGAATTACCTCGCTGTCTCCTGGCAGCTGCTGGTGATACTCCTAGCCTCGATACAGGGTGCTGGGACCTGGATCTGCACATGGAAAACATGCGCAGGAAAGGGCATGAGTACTCCACAATTGGTACCCAGTGAGTTCCAAGTCTAACCCCAGTCAAGTAGTGACGAGGTCAGGTTAAGGCTCTACTGGATGTTTATAGTAAAACAGTTTTAAGTTCTAAGTAAAAGATATATTAAGCTAAGGCAAAACAATAGAAACAGTAAGCTAAAAGAAATAATAAAAAGGGAGCCCTTGGCTCAGCACAACATATATCACGATAGCAAATATGCAATGCAGTACAGGGGGCAAGCTCCCGGAATGTCGTCCGTAGTCCCAATTTAAATATGCTATGCAGTAGGGGAAAGCTCCTAGAATCTAGTCCGTAGTCCCAATTTAAATATGCTATGCAGTATGGGGGGGAAGCTCCCAGAATGTAGTCCATAGTCCCAATTTAAATATGCAATGCAATGAATACCGACTACAATTTATTTGAACAGTTCAAGAAAAAATCAAATGCAAATACGGATAAAACTACCTAAACATGGTACAAATAGTGACAAAATAGGAGCAACTCAAGTAAGACAGGTAGACATGCTCATTCCTAAGCTACAATACACAGTTAATACAGGAGCAATGAAATAGAAATGAAAATGATTTATGTCGGGGAGGAAAAATGGAGTTTTAACAACAATGGCCCGTATACGTACTCATCACCTCACGTATACGGTGCCCAAGCAACAAAACAACATCAAAACAACCTAAGGGAAAATCCCCAACACGGAGTTAAGCAAGCCACTTACCTCGACTGCGCTACTAAACTCAAAATCACGCTCTTGCCATGAGTATCCGACTCCGGGTGGCCAAAATCTAGTCAATTCGATTGCATAAAGTAAATATCAACTCAAGGAACCAAAATAGCTAATAAGTTCGAAGCTAATACGCGAAATTAGAAAATTTGACCAAAAATTCCCCGGGACCACGTCTCGGAAGAGGATAAAAATTACATATTCTGAACACCCATTCACTCACGAACTCACTCGAACAAGAATTATCAAACTCCGACGTCCAAATCTCCCTAAATCCTCAGATTTCTACTTGGGGAAGTTTCATACCAATTTCATGGTTTTCATCCAAATTCATTGATTATATTGAGGAAATTGATAGAGATTAATGGTATACAAGTGAATTAAGGTTAGAAAACGTTACCTATGATTCTCCTCTTCGAAACCCATTGAAAATCGCCAAAACCCGAGCTCTAAATTGTTTTAGGAGTTATGAATTTCAAACCCTTAGATTTTTGAATAAACATCCCAGGGATTCCGCACCTGCGACTCAAGGACCGTACCTGCGGTGCCGCACCTGCGGAAAATCCATCACAGGTGCGAAAACTCACTTAACAGGCCTGGGGCCACACCTGCGGTCACTTGGCCGCATCTGCGGACCCGCACTTGCGGAACCCAGACCGCACCCGCGACCACTGGAAGCCCTGCCCAAAATCCACATCTGCGAGCCCAACTTCGCACCTGCGTGTCTGCACCTGCGGTTCCCGTCTGTAGGTGCGAAACACCAGAACCAACAATGGTTCCGCTGTTCTATAAGTTCCAAAATCACCCGTTGAGCATCCAAAACATCCCTGGGACCCCAGGGACCTCAACCAAACTTAATAACCAGTCCTAATACTTCATTCAAACTTAGTCGAGCCTTCAAAACACATCTCATAACATCAAAATCATCAATTATGCATGGATTCAAGCCTAAGAACTTATGAAATTTCCAAAATTCACATCCGATGCTGAAACACGTCAAAACTCGTCCGAATGACCTCAAATTTTACACACAGGTCATAAATGACACTACAGACCTGCTGTCACTTCCGGAATTCCTTTCCGAGCCCGATATCAAAATTTCACCTCTCGGCCGAAATCGCCGAAATTATAACTTTCGCCAATTCAGTCCTAAATCTACCACAAGCCTCAAAAACACATTTCGAACACGCTCCTAGCCCCGAAATCACCCAACGGAGCTAACGGAGTCGACGGAATTACATTATGAATCCGTCTTCACATAGTTCTAACTACGGCCCAATTCCTAAAGCTAAACTTCACATTTATGGACTTTGTGTCCAAAATCCCCCCGAATCTCACCACTCAACGTTACGACAAGTCCCAAAAGAATAAATAGACATGGGAGAAACAATTATTAAGGATTCGGGGCACTAACCCTCAAAACGACCGACCGGGTCGTTATAGATGTTGAGCTATCTGCTTACATTGCATTTACATACTCGGTCAAACGCTTTCATATGCATATTTTATCTCAGTCTTTGTTTCCATTTATTGACACATCACATCATTATTTTGGGTTGATTTATCATGACATTGAGAACTTGAGAGACTGGAGAGATTGATGACTGAGTGAGGCGAGGGCCGTACAATGAGTATGTTTAGGGGATTGGAGTGCACGTCACAACATGGTTTATTGATTTATAATGGGAGTGAGCTGCACACCGCATCATGTTTTTTATTTATTTATGCCATGATTGGATTGTTATAGAGCTTGGGCTGAAGGAGCCCCTCCGAAGTCTGTACACACCCCTAGTGAGCGCAAGTACCTAATAAGTGCAAGTGCCGACGTGATGAGTGACTGTGAGGAATGAGTGGCTGTGAGGACTGAGTGACTAAGTGACTAGAGGATTGAGTGATTGTGAGGACTAAGTGCATTTATGCACCAAGAGTATGCATATGGTTTTATCACTGCATGGTATTACAGTTGGCATGCATACATTAACATGTACGCATAATGATGTATTTTCCTCATGCTATTTAAAGATGAAATATTTACTTGTTGAAAGCTTTTGGAAAAAATCACAGTTTTCAAACATACTCAAATTTTTGGTGATTTCAGTAAAAGATTTGGATTTTCACTGATATACTTGAAAAGCATGCCAATTTTCTGGAAGTGTGAACGAACTGAGCATTTTATCTCTGAGTTACTTCCTTTATTACTTGCATTATGTGGTTATAAACTGTCATTGGCTATTGGTGTTGGACTCCGACCTTTGTTCCGCCTCGTCACTACTTTCAACCTAAGGTTAGTTACTTATTGAGTACATGGGGTCGGTTGTACTCACACTACACTTCTGCACCTTGCGTGCAGATGTTGGCTACTGATGTTGCTGTGTTTAATGGGAGCTGAATTTGAAGTCGTACATGCGTTCCGCTTGTAGATACCTCTGGTTCATGGTAGCTTTAGATTTATAGAATCTATTTATGTACATTTCAAACAGATGATGTATTTATTTCATAACAATTTTGTAAATTCTAAGTCTTAGAAGCTCATGATTTGTACTACCATTCCTTGGGAAATGTATAAGATTCAGATATTTTTTACTTATTTGTTTTATTAAACCTCATTGGAATTAGTTAGTTGTTAATTTGGCTTACCTAAAAGGTTGGGTTAGGTATCATCACGACTAGTTGGATTATGGGTCATGACAAGTTGGCATCAGAGCTCCAGGTTCATAGGCTCTACTTGTCATGAGCAAGTTGTTTACCTTGAAAATGGTAATTATAATTATATTTGATTATGTTGTTATAAAAATATGCGATTTATTTTAATGCTAGTTGTTAAGTAGTAGATGCTAAGTGTGAGTGAAATAAATAAGGTAGAAATGATATGAAATCTAAAATAGGAAAACCAAACTGCCTCAAGTCGGGGGTTTCGAGCTGGGCGAGATATGTCCTCGAGGTCGAGGCTCGGGGACAGTGATGGACGATCGATAAAGCTATAACAATTTTATGGGCCTCAAAGGAGGCTATTTATGATCAATGATGGATAATAAATGAAGAACAATCAATGAAATACAATGAATGTGAGTAATAAATCAGTAAAGAGAGAATAGAGGATGTTTGAGTTAGAGAGTAGAGAATGTTCTTGTTTTTTGTATTGAAAATCATGTGTGAAAAAAAATGATAAGGGTACCCTTTATATAGGAAGGGGAATCCCAGTATAATACATAAGCATTTATTACAAGGATACACATCTAGTACAACTATTTAATGTCACGGTACAAACTTGTACTATCCTTGCAGACCTGGTCAACTTCCCCCACGTGCCGCTCGTTCACGAAAGTCACCGGTTAGCACTGCCCCAATGTCGAACATAGGGAACTCTCGGGCTTGGGCCTCAAGCCGTACCTCGAGGCTTCCGGGGACAGGCTATGAAATGCCATAATAAATATAAAATCAGTCTCTCCGATTCTAGCCGTATACAGATAGTCCCCGCGTTTCTTAGAATACAATGATTTGAAAAGGCTTTGACCTCGATTTTCTCGAACCTCTCGTGATGATGTCATGCTCACGACGAAAGCTTTTGAAGTGATTGAGATATCCCATCGGTTCATCTCCCTAGAAGCATTGAATATACCGTCGATCAATTTTCCCAAAAGCGTTGATTGTGTCGTCGATCAGTTTCCCCAAAAGAATTGATTACGTCGCCGATCCGTTTCCCCAAAAATATTGATTGCGTTGTCGATCCGTTTCCCCAAAAGCAATGATTGCTCCATCGGTTACGTTACCGTCCCCCTATAAATAAGGGATTGTTTGAACCAAAACTTAACTCATTCTTTCTGCAGCAGCCTTTAGTCCTTTCCCTTTTCTATATCCTCCTCCAAACTCTTATTTTTATGGTTCAAACCTGTGGCTATAAGGTCATACGGAAGAAACTTTGTCAGTTATGCATGGTTTTCTTTTCAAAGCATTTTCCCACTGAGTGGGGTTATACTGAGTTGTTGTTGTTGGCCCGGAATAATGAGGGAAGGGCACCAAATGTTTTCCGTATCGGAAGATATGTGGTCCTTACACCGCTGTTCATCTCTCTTATCTTCAACCTAGTGTGGTGCTTCATTCCTTCCGCTTTATGTGGAGTGAGGTGGCACTATCTACTAAATTTTGTGTCCCACACCGCTACAATGTCTCAAGAAGTGGCTTCACAATAGTAGTGCCGGTGAGATCTATACTCGCCGAGATTTTCACCAGGCCACAATTTTCTTCGCTTGTTAAAAGCTTTTGCTCTTTGATATGCTATAGCCTTTTCTTTATCTATTGTTGTTTCGGAGGAGGTACTCGAAGACGCTGCTTTAAAGATTGAAATGGAGTCCCCGATGAAGAGGTTCTCGAAGATGTTTCTCTTGAGGATACACCCTCGAAATTTGATTAGGCCTTTCGCTGCTATTTTTTGCTTCTTTGTTTCTGTGTAAGGGCCCCTCGCGGGATTTGTAAATATCTCCTATTAATTTAAGAATTTCTTCATTTTGCCTTCGATTTTGTGTTGAACTTCATTCTGCCTTCATTTGTAAAAAATCCAAGTATATGACTCTAATAATTAGTCCGAATATTGGACCCGTGACATAATAAACCCTTAGGTTTTCAGTTTATTAATACGATTCTCCTTAAAGTCTTTTGTTATCTCTTGGACTAAGCTTGGATTGATTTGATGCGAACTTAGGTCACGAGACTTCTAAGTCCGAGTTGGGTAAGAGCTAGGTCTTGACTCTTGAAATAAAGATAGCCCGTTGATAGCCCTCGAGTGAGAATTTTCCTGAACTCAGGTAGCCTTTGGACTTAATAGTCGAGTCAGCGTTCTCTCGAACTCGAAATAAAGATAGCCCTGAGGCTTTGTAAACACTACTCGAGTGAGACCTTGTTCGAACTCGGGTAGCCCTTTGGCTTAAATAGTCGAGTGAGCGTTTTCCTGAACTCGAAAAAGAGATAGCCGTGAGGCTTTATAAATAGTCCTCGGGTGAGACCTTGCTCGAACTCGGGTAGCCCTTGGGCTTAAATAGTCGAGTGAGCGTTTGCTCGAACTCGAAATAGAGATAGCCCTGAGGCTTTATAAATAGTTCCCGAGTGAGAACTTGCTCGAACTCGGGTAGACATGGGGCTTAAATAGTCGAGCGAGCGTTCGCTCGAACTCGAAATAGAGATATCCCTGAGGCTTTGTAAATAGTCCCCGAGTGAGAACTTGATCGAACTCGGGTAGCCCTTGGGCTTAAATAGTCGAGCGAGCGTTTGCTCGAACTCGAAATAGAGATAGCCCTGAGGATTTGTAAATATTCCCCGAGTGAGAACTTGCTCGAACTCAGGTAGCCTTTGGGCTTAAATAGTCGAGCGAGTGTTCACTCGAACTCGAAATAGAGATAGCCATGAAGCTTTGCAGTCGAGTGAGTGTTTACTCGAACCCGACTCGTAAATTGTTCTTAATAATTTTTGACAAGCTGATTCCCGATGCCTGGGACCTGACGTTAACGCCATGACACAAGTGGGTGATGTGACTGAAGGGTTGCTATTAGTACGATTCCCAAAATCATTAATTGTACGCGGCCTGTGGTCGGCCTTTTGGAGCCCATTATTAGAATAATAAGGCCCTCGATATCGGGTACTGTCTCGGGCTAGATCGATATGCGGTTCTTCGATAGCTCCCTTCCGAGCTTATACTTGTAATAGTAAAGATCCTCGAGATCGGGTACCATCTCGAGGTTGGAGTAATAGTTCCTTTAGAATACCGTATAGGTAATGATTAGGATCCTCAAGGCCGGGAGCCGTCTCGAGGCTACATTAATATAGATGGCTCCAGACATCCCATAGTTATGACAATAGAGATCCCTGAGGTCAGGCACCATCTCAAGGATAGATTGACACGGGCGGCTCCGTAGATCCCACTATGATAATAGGAATCCTCGAGATTGGGTACCATCTCGAGATTATGTTGGCATAGATGGCTCCTTAGAGCTCATAATAATAGCGGAGGTCCTCGAGATAAGGTACCATCTCGAGGTCAGACTAGTGGGGACCTCGAGCCCTTGGACAACGTCATTCATATGACAAGACATGCGAAGTTATCGAGGCGGTCCCACTGATTCACTTCCCAAAAATGGCAATAGCATGGCCAGAATTAATTTGCCTTCAAAGTAGGCGAACAGTCGCCGCTTACCCTATAAATACATTTGCTTCCTTCATTAGGAGGCTTTGCTTCTTTGAGCAATTTCCTTCTTTATAGGGTCATCCGCCGCCGCTTGCTTCTCCCATCGAAGGTACTTTGAGAGAAGTTCGTAGACAAGGTTCGCCCGATGGGAGCGAAGTCCCTAACGATCATGTTCCCCTTCCGGGTGTTTCAACTGGGGCCGAAGAGGCCAGATCGGGAGATGCTCACTCAACCTTTGAGGAGGCACATCGGCTCTGCTCTGTGGTGAGGTTTGGTGATTCTTCGATCTTTCAACTTCGTATTTTCTTTTTTTAACTGAAGTTTGCTTTTCATAGGCCTTCGATAAGCTCAAATCCGAGTTGGTGAAAGCCTTGGATAGGGAGAGATCCCTTAGGCTTCTCTGTGATAAATGAGCAAAGGAATTTATACACCTTCGGTACGAGGTGAGTTGAAGCCATGACTACGAAGGTCGCCTTGAGAGACAGGTGACCCTTGTTTTGATGACGTGCATGTTTCTTCTCTCATATTCAGAGATTAATATTTTGGAATTGCAGCTGCAGAGAATGACAGAGGACCTGGAACTCCTTTGGGGCAGAGTTGGTCAAGCCGAGCGCGAGTGCAATGGGCTTAGGGATTAGATGGACGCCCATGTTGTGGCAAAAAAGAATGCTTTGGCGAAAGCTTCTGCTCTCCAAGTGCACCTCCAGAATGCTTGTGAAGACAACTCGGTGTAGGAAAGCATGATCAAAAGGCTCGAGGCCAAACATTTGCGAATGAAAGCCGAAGTTGTCGATGCCCGGGCCGAGGCTCGAACAAAGGCCGACAAGAAGAAAGGAATATGCCCGGTATAGATCTAGGAGGGAAACCCTCGAGGAGATGCACGCTAGGGGCTTCGATCTCTCGGAGGAGATAAAGCAGTCTAAGGCGGATAAGATTGACGCCAAGTTTTTCCTTTCTCCTGGTGCCACTATTGATATTTGAGGATCCTCGAGGAAGCTGGCCCGAGAATATTGTAAATTCATATTCGTGATACATGTACATATGAAAATATCTTCCGATTCTATCAATTTTCTTGTATCTATTTTATTTTTATCTTGAATTTTAATCATCGAAAGCTGGTCCAACGAATTGAACTTCCGGATGAGAAAACCCTTAGGTTTAGAGATCGGCCCTA
This sequence comes from Nicotiana undulata, assembly GCA_005239495.1. NCBI lineage: Eukaryota > Viridiplantae > Streptophyta > Magnoliopsida > Solanales > Solanaceae > Nicotiana > Nicotiana undulata. Next base: position 12,419 of record ML255993.1, on the reverse strand, counting down.
AGGCTTGTTAGACTGGCCCGTAGGCTTTCATACCCTCACCCTTAGGCGTTTTAGGTTGGCCCGTAGGCTTCTATGTATTGACCCTTAGGCGCCTATGCATTTGCCCTTAGGTATTTTAGTTAACCGTTTCGGGCTCAGTCCTCGAGTCGGGTTACGGCTCGAGCTCGTCGACCTTTAGTTTTTTTTTTGAATTAAACCTGAGGCATTTAAGGAGGCTCCAAGGCTCTTACGCGTTGGGTCGATACGACCTTTAGTATGGCGCCAAACTGTTTACCTTGAGAATGGTAATTAAAATTAAGTTTGATTATGTGGTTCTATAAATATGTGAATTATTTTAATGCTAGTTGTTAAGTAGTAGATGCTAAGTGTGAGTGAAATAAATAAGGTAAAAATGATATGAAATCGAAAATAGGCAAACCAAACTGCCTCAAGTCGGGGGTTCCGAGTTGGGCGAGATATGTCCTCGAGGTCGAGGCTCGGGGTCAGTGATGGACGATCGATGAAGCTATAACAATTTTATGGGCCTCAAAGGACGCTATTTATGATCAATGATTGATAATAAATGAATAACAATCAATGAAATACAATAAATGTGAGTAATAAATCAGTAAAGAGACAATAGAGAATGTTTGAGTTAGAGAGCAGAGAATGTTCTTGTTTTTTGTATTGAAAATCATGTGTACAAAAAATGATAAGGGTCATCTTTATATAGGAAGGGGAATCCAAACATAATACATAAGTATACGCAACTAGTACAACTATTAAATGTCACGGTACAGACTTGTACTATCCTTGCAGACCTAGTTAACTTCGCCCACGTGCCGCTCGTTCACGACGGTCACCGATTTGCGTTGCCCCGATGTCGAACATAGGGAACTCTCGGGCTTGGGCCTCGAGCCGTACCTCGAGGCTTCCGCGGACAGGCTATGAAATGCCATAATAAATATAAAATCGGTTTCTTCGATTTTAGCCGTATGCACAAGTGTCTAGTAGAGTCTTGCGGATCACTATGATGAAGTCCATACCTATCTTCGAGAGGCTACAGGGCATTTAGGATAATTTCCAATTTTTTGTCCTTATCATGCTGAGTTGATTCAACTTGAAACATATCCCTTTGAATTCCTACCACACATTCGTATGCGCATGTGAGCGCTCAGTATCAGTTGTGCATCGATTAATTGTGATTCTATGGATGGTGTGAGAGATGTGATTCCTGTGTGCTAATGATGTGCTAGTTTTGAGAACTTGAGGCCTGATTTTAGCTGTATCTTGAGCACGAGGATTTCGGTTGTGTGAGCACATGCTTTTGAACTTATAAGTCCGGCAACATCTCTATTAGTGGAATTTGTGGCTCGATGAGTGGTTGGATGGCTATGTGATGAGTAAGATGTGGCCTCAGGATGTTTAAATGGTTTGAGTGTGACGAGGAGAGTTTGCTTGAGATGTATAAAAAAAGACTATTGGGTGCTTGATTTTTGTCGTGATTTGACGTATATTCTTGAGTTATGAGTATGTTGAATGATCTTTCATGTTGTTTAATCTTGGAACAAATTATATTCTCACGACTTGTTCTTGAGTTCAGACTCAACAAGGATAAGTGATTGCGTAGGAGTTATGGCTGTGAAAGGGAGTAAAGAGATGTCAGTTTGAGGCTAAGCATGCAGGTTATCACCTGCGGAGTGCCCTAAGGTTGTGCGATCCATGTGTTGTTTCTTCGGAGAGTTTTCTCTTGCTGGTGGGTTATATGTGTAGCAACTTGAGTTTGGATTTCTTGAGGAGGTTGGCTTGACTGTCACGAGGATGAACGCAAGATTAGCAGATGATTTAAGGTATTATGTGGTTTGTGTTACTTGAGCTTACGAAGGATTTAGTTGAATCTTGTTGCGGTATTATGGCAGTAATAGAGTATGGGCATCGTGAGTTATCGGGTGTTTTGATCTATGGCATTGATCCAAGTGCGGGAGTCTGTTGTGGACGAAATAATTGCACGTTATGTGTTGTATTGGTTTTGGTTTGAGGCATAATTATGGATCGGTTATGTCTTGCAGAGGTCGGTTTTGAGAATGAATTGAGTAAGCTATTTCTGGGTGCATGGTGTATTACACTCTATGGGTATATGGAAATCATGGAATGTTTGAGTGGTTATTCATGAAGGATCTAGTGTGCATGGAGTAGGAATTTTCTTGGTTGCGTTAAGGTGGGGTTACTTCTTTGGGTGTTGTCGTGCTAATGGGGCACATGACTTTCGACTCATTTGGGAAGTGCAATTGAGAATTGAGAAGAGTGGATGACTCGAGAACGTTCTAATGAGTTCAAGATTTATGTGTAGAAATTGAGAATTTTGCGGAATGTAATATGGCTAGAAAGTAAGATTTACATTGGATGGTGTCGAGACTCACAGTATTTCTATATCATTATGGATTCAACATTTCAGTATCAGGAAGGTGAAAGAAACAACTTTCGATTCGCAGAAGGTCTCTTCAAAGTGGGTAACTCGGTTGTGGTACTTCTGGGGTACTAAAGAGTGAATTCTGCGGCTTATGGGTCTTAGGAAGATGTGGTTATATGCTAGCGTCATGGGGTAAGTTTTAGGTTACAAATCATGGTGTTCTAGAAAGGAGAAGTATTAATTTGAAGGAAAGTCGGAAGGAGCTTGGAGAAATAGGATACTTTAGTAGTAGATTAGATCAACACTGTAACGACCTGACCGGTCGTTTTGCGTATTAGGACCCCGTTCCCCTAAATGAGACTTCTCATAGAGGCCTCATGTGATTTATGACTTGCGGGGACAGGTGGTTCGGGATTTGGAAGTGTTTAGAGTGCTATAGGAACACTCGGTTCCTTAAGGTTGGCCTTTTTGGCCAAGTTTGACTTTGGTCAACATTTTGAGCAAACGATCTCAGAATCGAGTTCCGACCACTCCAGTAGCTTCGTATGATGATTTCGGACTTGGGCGTATGTTTGAAATGGGGTTATGATGACCCGAGAGGGTTTCGGCGCCCAATATTGAAATAAGAATTTCCTTAAGTTTGAAATTTGGTTTGGAACGTGTTTTTGAGTTATCGAGTTCCGAATGGAATTCCGAGACCGGGAATAGTTCCGTTATGTTATTTATGAATTGCCTTCAAAATTTGGTGTCATTCCGAGTAGTATAGGTCGGTTCGGCGCATTGTTAACGAATTCAAGAACTTAAAGTTCTTAAGTTCGATTCTT
>ML255992.1:76947-133761 GCA_005239495.1 Nicotiana undulata | reverse complement strand
ACAGTGTAAACCTCAACTGAAATAAATCACTCAATAACTCTCCACATCACGAAACAACATCAATGTATCACTTTTAATTCACCAATTACTCACATGGAGGAGAAAATTAAGAACATAGTAAGTTTCATCACAAATGACTCACGGGTATGCTTGACCGCAACGCATAGGCACTCGTCACCACGCCTATTCGTTGGACATGAGTTTCACATAACTAGTAAGACTCTATACCTAATCCCTCAAGTTGAGGTTAAGCCAAACACTTATCTCGGCTCCAAGACAATGCAGGTCAAGCCTCGATCACAGCCTTTCCTCTCGAATTCAACTCCGAATCGGGAATATCTAGACATAATGGATTTATAATCATTAATAAGTACTCCATAAACCAATTCCCAAGCAAAATTATACATTTCCTACTATTCCTCCAACAATACTAAAATTCGACCCCGGGCCCACACGTTCAGATTTTCGAAAATTTATGAAGGAATCAATTACCCGGAGTCTAAGGATCAAAGTTATGTAATTTATGCAAGAATTCATGGCCTAACATGGAAAAATCCGAAAATCCCCAAGAAGCCTAAAATTTACTACCTAATTCTATGATTTTTAGATGATTTATTAGTGAATTTAACTAGGAATTAGTGTTTGAAACTAATAAAACTATGAAATTTACTTACCTCAATTTTAATGGACGAAGGTTCTTTGAGAAGCTCTCTAAAATCTTGAGAAGGAAGATGAAAATGGTGGAATGAGGCTAATTCTCGTATTTAATAATACTGCCCAGTGAATCCTTCATTGCGATCGCGACAAGAAGCCTGCGATCGCGAAGGCCAACTGACCAGACCTCTGCGATCGTGGCAGAGGTCCTGCGATCGCTGGCAAGACCTCTGCGATCGCGGCAGGGGTCCTCCGATCGCCAAGAACAAACTCACCCGGCCCAGACGTGACTCAATGCGATCGCCAGAAACGGGCTGCGATCGTAAAGGTGTGGAATCCAGACCTCTGCAATCGCGAAGAGGAGGCTGCGATCGCAGTGAACAATCACCTGCCCAGCAAAATCCTTCTCCGCGATCGCAACCCACCTTTTGCGATCGCAGAGAAGGAAACCAAATAGCAGATTTTATGGTTTTTCCAACTTAGCTCCCGGGGGTTCGAAACACACCCGAGCCCCTCGGGACACCGTCCAAAAGCACCGGCAAATTTGTATTCATGATACAGACTCGCTCGAACTTTCGAAACATGAAAAACAACAACGGAACTCGAAATCAAACCCCCAAAACAAAATTAATCAAACTTAAGAACTTTGAAATTCTAGAATTCACTTCAACGTGCCGAACCGCCCTAAACCACTAGGAATGACTTGAAATTTTGCAGATAAGTTATAATTCACACAACGGAACTATTCCCGATCTCAGAATTTCATTCAGACCTCGGGAACATAAAATCACATCTCAAGCCAAATTTCAAATTCTTTAGAAACCCCACAAGTTCATTAACTCCATTTTCCTCATTTGGATCTGAAACCAATCAAATCAAGCCCGTTTTACACCAAATTCCGCAGATAGGAAAACTAACATATAATAAACCTGTAACGGGCTCCGGAACTGCAATACGAGCCCGAAAACACGACTTCACATAATTACTCATTTTCACAATCCTTTATTATTTCCTGAAAACAATTTTCTTTAAAAATTCAATTCTCGGACTTGGGACCTCAGAATTCGATTCCGGGCATACGCCCAAGTCCCATATTTTCTTACGGACCCCTCCGGGACCGTCACATCACGGGTCTGGGTCCGTTTACCAAGAATGTTGACCAAAGTCAACTTTATTCAATTATTCAATTCAAATATCCCATCTTTAACAAATTTTCACATGGAAGCTTCCCGGCTACCTGCCCGGGCTTTGCACGTATATCGAGGTGAGATTAACGGAGGCCAAGGCCTCGGAACACACATTTAGCTGGAATTACCTAGGATGATCTTTTGGGTCACCACAATCTCCACCTCTAAAATAAACGTTCGTTCTCGAACGAACATAGTAAAGTACCTGAATCTGAGAAAAGCCGGGATAATGACTTCTCATATAGGACTCGGACTCCCAGGTAGCTGCCTCGGCAGGCTGACCCCTCCACTGAACACGGACCGAAGGATAACTCTTTGACCTCAACTAGCGAACCTGCCTATCTAATATGGCTATTGGCTCCTCCTCATAAGTCAGATCCTTGTCCAATTGGACACCGCTGAAATCAAGAACCTGAGATGGATCCGCAATATACTTCCGGAGATTGGACACATGAAACACTGGATGCACTCCTGATAAATGCGGTGGCAAGGAAAGTGTGTAGGCCACCTCTCCTACCCTGTCCAATATCTCAAATGGACCAATATACCTAGGGCTCAACTTGCCCTTCTTTCTGAATCTCATCACGCCCTTCATAGGCGACACTCGAAGGAGCACCTAGTCCCCCACCATGAAAGTGAAATCTCGAACTCTACGATCCGCATAACGTTTCTGCCTGGACTGAGCTGTACGAATCCTATCCTGAATAATCTTCACCTTATCCAAGGCATTCTGGACTAATTCAGAACCCAATAACCTAGCCTCCCGGGGCTCAAACCATACGACTGGAGACCGACATCGCCTACCACACAATGCCTCATACGGAGCCATCTGAATGCTCGATTGGTGACTGTTGTTGTAGGCAAACTCTGCTAAGGGCAAGAACTGATCCCATGAACCACCAAAATCAATAACACATGCCCGCAACATATCCTCCAAAATTTGAATAGTCCGCTCGGACTTTTCGTCCATCTGGGGATGAAATGCTGTGCTCAACTAGATCTGTTTACCCAACTCTCGCTGAAATACTCTCCAGAAATGGGAGGTAAACTGCGTACCTTGGTCTGATATGATAGATAGGGCACACCGTGCAATCTGACAATCTCTCTCATATAGATCCGAGCCAACTTCTCTGCTGAAGATGAAATTGCCACCGGATGAAATGTGCCGACTTGGTCAGCCTATCTACCACAACCCATACTGCATAAACCATCCTCTGAGTCCGTTGGAGTCCAACTACAAAATCCATTGTGATACGCTCCCACTTCCACTCGGGAAGCTGAATCTGCTGCATCAAACCACCGGGTCTCTGGTGCTCATATTTAACCTGCTGATAATTCAAGCATTGAGCCACATTAGCCACAATATCCTTCTTCATTCTACGCCACCAATAATGCTGCCGCAAGTCCTGGTACATCATAATACACGGTATAAGAACCTGAACCTGTGGGTAATACCAACACTGGTGCTGTGGTCAATGTTGTCTTGAGCTTCTGAAAGCTCGCTTCACACTCCTCCGACCATCTGAACTGAACACTCTTCTGCGTCAACTTGGTCATAGGGGCTGCTATAGATGAAAACCCCTCCACAAACCGGCGATAATATCCTACTAGACCCAAGAAACTCCGAATCTCTGTGGCCGAAGTCGTCCTAGGCCAATCTTTAACTGCTGAAACTTTCTTCGGATCCACCTTGATACCCTCTGCCGATACCACGTGGCCCAGAAATGCCACCGAACTCAGCCAGAACTCACACTTAGAAAATTTGGCATACAACTGACGATCCCTCAGAGTCTGGAGGACGACTCGAAGGTACTGCTCATGCTCCTCTCGGCTGCGAGAGTATACCAAAATATCATCTATAAACACGATCACAAATGAGTCCAAATAAGGCATGAATACCCGATTCATCAACTCCATGAAAGCAGCGGGGGCATTAGTCAACCCGAACGACATGACCAAGAACTCTTAATGCCCATAACGAGTGCGAAAAGCTGTCTTAGGCACATCAGAAGCCCTAATCCTCAACTGATGATAACCTGACCTCAAGTCTATTTTAGAGAACACCGTAGCACCTTGAAGCTGATCGAATAAATCATCAATCCTCGGCAAAGGATACTTGTTCTTGACAGTAATCTTATTCAACTGCCGGTAGTCAATACACATCCTCATTGAGCCATCTTTCTTATTCATGAACAATATTGGAGCACCCCAACGCGAAACACTAGGCCTAATGAAGCCTTTATTCAGAAAATCCTACAATTTCTCCTTTAATTCCTTCAACTCTGGCGGAGCCATGCGATACAGGGGAATAGAAATGGGTAGAGTGCCCTCAATTAGCTCAATACGAAAATCAATATCCCTGTCGGGTGGCATACCCGGCAGGTCAGCAGGAAATGCCTTTTAAAATTCACGAACCACGGGCACATACTCCATAGAAGGAACCTCGGCACTAGAATGACGAACATAGGCCAGATAGGCCAAACACCCCTTCTCGACCATGCACCGAGCCTTCATATAAGAAATAACTCTACCAGAGGGATGACTAGGAGTCCCTCTCCACTCGAACCGTGGTACTCCTGGCAAGGCTAGGGTCATTGTTTGGCATGAAAGTCCAGAATAGCATAATAGGGAGATAACCAGTCCATGCCCAATATAATATCAAAGTCAACCATATCAAGAAGCAAAAGATCAACCTGAGTCTCCAGACCACCAAGAGCTACTACGCAAGCACGGTAGACTTGATCTACCACTATAGAATCACCCACCGGCGTAGACACATGTACAATAGTACTCAAGGAATCACAGGGCATACCCAAAAAAAAGGGCAAAGTATGAAGACACATAGGAGAATGTAGAACCTGGATCGAATAACGCTGAAGCCTCTCGGCTGCAAACTAAAACTGTACCTGTGATAACTGCATCTGAAGCCTCAGCATCCGCACGAGCAGGAAATGCATAACACAGGGCTGAGCCCCTCCAACCTACACATCTTTGGGTCTACCCGCTATGGGCTGACCTCTACCTCTCATGGCCTGCCCTCCACCTCTATGCGTCTGACCTCCACCCCCGGCACCACGACCACCACCCCTAGCTGGCTGAGGGGGTGAGGGTGCACCTGATGCGGGAACCATGGCACGAGAAACCTAATACTGAGACCCACCAAAACCTCGGGGGAAAAACCTGGAAATATGCCCCATAACACCGCAAGTGAAGCAAAACCTCGGCTGCTGAGAATACTGACCCTGGAACTGACCCTGTCGACCAGAATGACCACCCTGATAGCTCTGAATCGGCGGTGCACTGATGGGAGCTGCAGGTGCACTGCGGGATACCTGGAGTGCCGACTGATAAGGCCTAGGAGGATAGCCTCTGCCAAATGAATCTCTGCCTCTAGATGAGGCGCCACTGAAACGGCCAAAATGGCGAGGTCTCTTGTCAGACCCCTGACCACCACCCTGGGATAATACCATCTCAATGCGTCTGGCCACATCGACTGCATCCTGAAAGGAGATATCAGTACCCGTCTCCATGTCCATCTGAAGCCTGATGGGCTGAGCGAGACCCTCAATAAACCTCCAAACCCTCTCCCGATAAGTGGGGAGTATCATAAGGGCATGCTTGGCCAGCGTAATAAATCTGGTCTCGTACTGATTGACGGACATGGAGCCCTGCTGTAGACGCTCAAACTACCTCCGAAGATCCTCTCTGTAAGTAACTGGAAGGAACTTTCCCAAGAACAACTCAAAGAACTGACCCCAAGTCAAAGGTGCAGACTCAGCTGGTCTGGTCGAGCAGTAATCTCTCCACCAAGTCTTGGAGGTGCCAGAAAGACGAAATGTAGCAAAATCAACTCCATTGGACTCCACAATGCCCATGTTCCGAAGAACCTCATAACAGCTGTCTAAATAATCCTGGGGATCCTCTGATGGTGCACCAGTAAATGTGGTAGTAAATAACTTGGTGAACCGATCCAACCTCCACAGAGCATCTGCGGACATGGCTGCTCCCTCAGCTGCTGGTGCCACAATGCCGGACTGAACTACTCCGGTCGTCTGAGGTACTGGAGTCTATAACTGAGTTGCAAACTGCTCTGGCGTATGAATAGCAGGTGTCTGGGTCCCTCTCCCAGCCTGAGATCCAGATGGTGCAGTAGGAAGAAGACGGGCCTGAGCCACGCTCTCCGTGAGTCCCACTAAGCGAACTAACGCATCCTGAAGTACTGGGGTGGCTATGAACCCCTCTGGGACCTGAGTCGGTCCAACTGGGACTGTCGAAGTAGGAACCTCACCGGCAAAGTCTAACTGTGGGTCCTTTACTGGAGCTGCTGCCCTAGCTCTGCCTCGGCCGCTAGCACGGCCTCGGCCTCGGCCCCTCGTAGGAGCTGTAATAGGAGGATCAGGATGCTGGTCGGTCGATGACGAAGCACGCATTCTCTCCATCTGCGAGAGAGTAAAATAAAGACTCAATTAGCATTCAGAATTCAATTGGCACGACAGAGAATGAAAGATGTGAAGTTATTCCTAACTTTGCAGCCTCTAGGGGATAAGTACAGACGTCTCCGTACCGATCCCTCAGACTCTACAAAGTTTGTCCATGAGTTGTGAGACCTAAGTAACCTAGGGCTCTGATACCAACTTGTCACGACCCGAAATCCCACCTTCGGGCCATGACTGCGTCTAACGTCGAACCCGCTAGACAAGCCAATGTTTGAAATAAGTAAAACTCATTAACAATAAATACGAACAAGATAACTAAGGCTTCTATGGCTCACCATATGAAATTTAACGATATAACCAAAATACAACATAGCACTTTCGAAATAAGACCCATAAATAAATCCCAGAACTGGTGTCACCTACTCACGGACTATCTAAGAGATTACTACAAACAAAAGGTCTGAAATGAGTACATAAAATTGTCTTTGAAATACAAAGTAAGACAGAGCTAAAAGTGGAAAGTAGAAGGTGACGTCAGGGCCCAGGAACGTCTGCGGGTCTACCTCGATGTCTCCCGTATGAACTGATGAGATGCTCTNTTTACATAATAACAGGAAGAATGGCAACATAAATAAGCAAGTAAGACAAATACGGGGAGAACATGCTGGGGAGGTAGGGATAACAATATGCAGGCACTGCAGAACAGAGTAATAAATGAAACGTAAAGAAAAGGCATAAATTTAACTTCTCAACAGATAATGAACGGAGAAAGGCATGGCATGTCCCCTCGTGCATAGCCTAACAATCACTCGGCACGGAATGTCCCCTCGTGCATATATAATAACACTCGGCACAGAATGTCCCCTCGTGCATATATAATAACACAAAGCAAAAACATAAAGTGAAAGTCAATACTAATTAGTCCGAAGTGCATAGAAATACATCAATACAATTCGGTTGCCCCGACAAGGAGAAATCATCAATTACAACATCAAAAAATGCCCTACAAGGGTCTCAGCTATAACCAACCTCGCGTTAGAATTACAAATTCAATAGTGTGAACCTCAACTGAAATAAATCACTCAATAACTCTCACATCACGAAACAACATCAAGGTATCACTTTTAATTCACCAATTACTCACAGGGCGGAGAAAATTAAGAATAGTAAGTTTCATCACAAATGACTCACGGGCATGCTTGACCGCAACGCATAGGCACTCGTCACCACGCCTATACGTTGGACATGAGTTTCACATAACAAGTAAGACTCTATACCTAATCCCTCAAGCTGAGGTTAAGCCAAACACTTACCTCGGCTCCAAGAAAATGCAGGTCAAGCCTCGATCACAGCCTTTCCTCTCGAATTCAACTCCGAATCGGGAATATCTAGACATAATGGATTTATAATCATTAATAAGTACTCCATAAACCAATTCCCAAGCCAAATTATACATTTCCTACTATTCCTCCGACAATACTAAAATTCGACCTCGGGCCCACACGTTCGGATTTTCGAAAATTTATGAAGGAATCAATTACCCGGAGTCTAAGGATCGAAGTTATGTAATTAATGCAAGAATTCATGGCATAACATGGAGAAATCCCAAAATCCCAAAGAACCCTAAAATTTACTACCTAATTTTATGATTTTTAGATGATTTATTAGTGAATTTAACTAGGAATTAGTGTTTGAAACTAATAAAACTATGAAATTTACTTACCTGAATTTTAATGGAGGAAGGTTCTTTGAGAAGCTCTCTAAAATCTTGAGGAGGAAGATGAAAATGGTGGAATGAAGCTAATTCCCGTATTTAATAATACTGGCCAGTGAATCCTTCATTGAGATCGCGACAAGAGGCTTGCGATCGCGATGGCCAACTGACCAGACCACTGCGATCGCGAATAATAACTGGCAAGACCTCTGCGATCGCGGCAGGGGTCCTCTGATCGCGAAGAACAAACTCACCCGGCCCAGACGCGACTCATTGCGATCGCAAGAAACAAGCTGCGATCGCGAAGGTGTGGAATCCAGACCTCTGCAATCGCGAAGAGGAGGCTGCGATCGCAGTGAACAATTACCAGCCCAGCAAAATCTTTCTCCGCGATCGCAACCCACCTTCTACGATCGCAGAGAAGGAAACCAAATAGCAGATTTTCTGGTTTTTCCAACTAAGCTCCTGGGGGTCCGAAACACACCCCAGCCCCTCGAGACCCCATCCAAAAGCACCGGCAAGTCTGTATTCATGATACGGACTCGCTCGAACATTCGAAACATGAAAAACAACAACGGAACTCGAAATCAAACCCCCAAAACCAAATTAATCAAACTTAAGAACTTTGAAATTTTAGAATTCACTTCAACGCGCCGAACCACCCTAAACAACAAGGAATGACTTCAAATTATGCAGATAAGTTATAATTGACACAACGGAACTATTCCCGGTCTAGGAATTTCATTCGGACCTCGGCAACATAAAATCACCTCTCAAACCAAATTTCAAATTCTTTAGAAACCCCTCAAGTTCATTAACTCCATTTTTCCTCATTTGGATCCGAAACCAATCAAATCAAGCCCGTTTTACACCAAATTCCACATATAGGACAAATAACATATAATAAACCTGTTCCGGGCTTCGGAACCGCAATACGGGCCCGGTAACACGGCTTCACATAATTACTAATTTTCACAATCCTTTATTATTTCCTGAAAACAATTTTCTTTAAAAATTCATTTCTCGGGCTTGGGACCTCGGAATTCGATACCGGGCATATGCCCAAGTCCCATATTTTTTTACGGACCCCTCCTGGACCGTCACATCACGGGTCTGGGTCCGTTTACCCAGAATGTTGACCAAAGTCAACTTTATTCAATTATTCAATTCAAATATCCCATCTTTAACAAATTTTCACATGGAAGCTTCCCGGCTACCTGCCCAGGCTTTGCACGCATATCGAGGTGAGATTAACGGAGGCTGAGGCCTCGAAACACAGATTTAGCTGGAATTACCTAGGATGACCTTTTAGGTCATCACAATCTCCACCTCTAAAACAAACGTTTGTCCTCGAACGGACATAGTAAAGTACCTGAATCTGAGAGAAGCCGGGGATAATGACTCCTCATATCGGACTCGGACTCCAAGGTAGCTGCCTTGGTAGGCTAACCCCTCCACTGAACACGCACCGAAGGATAACTCTTTGACCTCAACTGGCGAACCTGCCTATCTAATATGGCTACTGGCTCCTCCTCATAAGTCAGATCCTTGTCAAATTGGACACCGCTGAAATTAAGAACATGATATGGATCCGCAATATACTTCCGGAGCATGGATACATGAAACACGGGATGCACTGCGGATAAATGCGGTGGCAAGGCAAGTCTGTAGGCCACCTCTCCTACTTTATCTAAAACTTCAAATGGGCCAATATACCTAGGGCTCAACTTGCCCCTCTTTCTGAATCTCATCACGCCCTTCATAGGCGACACTCGAAGGAACACCTGGTCCCCTACCACGAAAGTCAAATCTCAAACTCTACGATCCGCATAACATTTCTGCCTGGACTGAGTTGTACGAAGCCTATCCTGAATAATCTACACCTTATCCAAGGCATTCTGGACTAACTCAGAACCTAATAATCTAGCCTCCCCGGGCTCAAACCATCCGACTGGAGACCGACATCGCCTACCACACAATGCCTCATACGGAGCCATCTGAATGCTCGATTGGTAACTGTTGTTGTAGGCAAACTCTGCTAAGGGCAAGAACTGATCCCATGAACCACCAAAATCAATAACACATGCCCACAACATATCCTCCAAAATTTGAATAGTCCGCTCGGACTGTTCGTCTGTCTGGGGATTAAATGCTATGCTCATTTCGATTTGTGTGCCCAACTCTCGCTGAAATACTCTCCAGAAATGGGAGGTAAACTGCGTACCTCGGCCTGATATGATAGATAGGGGCACACCGTGCAATCTGACAATCTCTCTCATATAGATCCGAGCCAACTTCTCTGCTGAAGATGAAACCGCCACCGGGATGAAATGTGCCGACTTAGTCAGCCTATCTACCACAACCCATACTGCATCAACCATCCTCTGAGTACGTGGGAGTCCAACTACAAAATCCATCGTGATATGCTCCCACTTCCACTCGGGAAGCTGAATCTGCTGCATCAAACCATCGGGTCTCTGGTGCTCATATTTAACCTGTTGACAATTCAAGCATCGAGCCACATAAGCCACAATATCCTTCTTCACTCTACGCCACCAATAATGCTGGTGCAAGTCCTGGTATATCTTTGCGGCGCCCGGATGAATGTAATACCAGGAACTATGGGCCTCCTGCAATATTAACTCGTGAATGCCATCAACATCAGGAACACATATGTGACCCTGCAATCTCAAGACTCCATCGACATCAACTGTGACCTGCTTGGCATGTCCGTGCCGAACCGCATCCCTAAGTGCACACAAATGATGATCCTCATACTGCCCGGCCCGAATACGATCATACAATGACGAACGAGCAACGGTATGGGCCAAAACACTGCCACCCTCAGAAACCTCCAATCTGACAAATCGATTGGCTAACGCCTGAACATCCAAAGCCAAAGGTCGCTCTCCCACTGATAGATAAGCCAAACTACCCATGCTGACTGACTTCCGGCTCAAGGCATCAGCCACCACATTGGCCTTTCCCGGATGATAGAGAATTGTAATGTCATAATCTTTTAGAAACTCTAACCACCTCCTCTACCTCATATTCAACTCCTTTTGCTTAAACAAGTATTGCAAATTCTTGTGATTAGTGAATACCTCACACAGTACCCCATACAAATAGTGCCTCCAAATCTTCAAGGCATGAACAATAGCTGCAAGCTCCAAATCATGGACTGGATAGTTCTTTTCATGAATCTTCAACTGACGTGAAGCATAGGCTATAACCTTCCCATCCTGCATCAACACTGCACCAAGCGCAACCCTCGAAGCATCACAATACACGGTATAAGAACCTGAACCTGTGGGTGATACCAACACTGGTGCTGCGGTCAATGCTGTCTTGAGCTTCTGAAAGCTCGCTTCACATTCCTCCGACCATGTGAACTGAACACTCTTCTGCATCAACTTGGTCATAGGGGCTGCTATAGATGAAAACCCCTCCACGAAACGGCGATAATAGCCTTCTAGGCCCAAGAAACTCCGAATCTTTATGGCCGAAGTCGGCCTAGACCTATCTTTAACTGCTGAAACTTTCTTCGGATCCACCTGGATACTCTCTGTCGATACCACGTGGCCCAGAAATGCCACCGAACTCAGCCAGAACTCACACTTAGAAAATTTGGCATACAACTGACTATCCCTCAAAGTCTGGAGGACGACTCAAAGGTACTGCTCACGCTCCTCCCGGATGCGAGAGTATACAAAAATATTATCTATAAACACGATCACAAATGAGTCCAAATAAGGCCTGAATACCCGATTCATCAACTCCATGAAAGCAGCGGGGCATTAGTCAACCCGAACGACATGACCAAGAACTCATAATGCCCATAACGAGTGCGAAAAGCTGTCTTAGGCACATCAGAAGCCCTAATTCTCAACTGATGATAAATAGACCTCAAGTCTATTTTAGAGAACACCGTAGCACCCTGAAGCTGATAGAATAAATCATCAATCCTCGGCAAAGGATACTTGTTCTTGACAGTAACCTTATTCAACTGCCGGTAGTCAATACACATCCTCATTGAGCCATCTTTCTTCTTCACGAACAATACTGGAGCACCCCAAGGCGAAACACTAGGCCTGATGAAGCCTTTATTCAGCAAATCCTGCAATTTCTCCTTTAATTCCTTCAACTCTAGCGGAGCCATGCGATACGGGGGAATAAAAATGGGCTGAGTGCCCTCAATTAGCTCAATACGAAAATCAATATCCCTGTCGGGTGGCATACTCGATAGGTCAGCAGGAAATGCCTCTGAAAATTCACGAACCACGGGCACAGACTCCATAGAAGGAACCTCAGCACTAGAATCACGAACATAGGCCAGATAGGCCAAACACCCCTTCTCGACCATGCGCCGAGCCTTCATATAAGAAATAACTCTACAAGAGGGATGACTAGGAGTCCCTCTCCACTCAAACCGTGGTACCCCTGGCAAGGCTAAGGTCACTGTCTTGGCATGACAGTCCAGAACAGCATAATAGGGAGGTAACCAGTCCATGCCCAATATAATATCAAAGTCAACCATATCAAGAAGCAAGAGATCAACCTGAGTCTCCATACCACCAAGAGCTACTACGCAAGCACGGTAGACTTGATCTACCTCTATAGAATCACCCACCAGCGTAGACACATGTACAACAGTACTCAAGGAATCACGGGGCATACCCAAATAAGGGGCAAAGTATGAAGACACTTAGGAGAATGTAGAACCTAGATTGAATAACGCCGAAGCCTCTCGACTGCAAACAAAAACTGTACCTGTGATAACTGCATATGAAGCCTCAGCATCTGGACGAGCAGGAAATGCATAACACAGGGATGAGCCCCTCTAACCTGCACAACTCTGGGTCTACCTGCTACGGGCTGACCTCTACCTCTCATGGCCTGCCCTTCACCTCTATGCGTCTGACCTCCACCTCTGGCACCACGACCACCACCCCTAGCTGGCTGAGGGGGTGAGGGTGCACCTGATGCGGGAACCATGGCACGGGAACCCTGATACTGAGACCGACCAAAACCTCGGGGGAAAAACCTGGAAATATGCCCCATAACACCGCAAGTGAAGCAAGACCTCGGCTGCTGAGAATACTGACCCTGGAACTAACCTTGTCGACCAGAATGAACACCCTGATAGCTCTGAATCGGCGGTGCACTGATGGGATATGTTGATATGAGATATGTTGTGTATGCACAGAAGTAATGCCTCAGCATCTGGGCTACCCAAGTCAAAGCACAACAGGTACGTTCCAGTAGAGAATACCTTGCCTCGTACGGAATGAACGTTTTGCTTAGATAATAGATGGCTTGCTCTTTTCTTCCTGTTTCGTCGTGCTGCCCCAGAACGCAGTCGAAAGCTCTATCTAATACTGCAAGGTAGAGTAGCATAGGTCTACCTGGCTTAGGTGGTACAAAGACCGGCGGTGTTGATAGATACTCCTTAATTCTGTCGAAGGCCTTTTGGAAGTCATCGGTCCATTTGGTTGCAGCATCCTTCTACAACATCTTGAAGATCGACTCACATATAACTGTAGACTGAGCTATGAATCGGCTGATGTAGTTAAGGCGACCCAGGAAACTCATCACATCTTTCTTGTTCCTTGGCGGTGGTAACTCTTGGATGGCTTTGACTTTTCATGGATCTAATTCTATCCCTCGACGACTGACAATGAACCCAAGCAATTTCCCAGCAGGAACCCCAAATGCACACTTCACGGGGTTTAGTTTTAGATTGTATTTCTGTAACCTACTAAAGAACTTCCTCAGATCTTCTATGTGGTCGGTAGCTTTCTTGGACTTGATAATGACATCGTCCACATGTACCTCGATCTCCTTGTGTATCATATAGTGGAAGACAATGGTCATAGCTCTCATATAGATGTCCCCGACATTCTTCAGGATGAATGGCATCATCTTGTAGCAGTAGAATCCCCATGGTGTAATGAAAGTCGTTTTCTCAACATCTGCCTTATCCATCCAAATCTGATGGTAACCAGCGAAGCAATCCACGAAGGGATGTAGTTCATGCTTGGCGTAGTTGTCAATCAAGATGTGTTTGTTTGGCAGAGGGAAATCATCTTTCAGACTTACCCGATTGAGATCCCAGTAGTCAACACAGACTATGACCTTCCCATCTTTCTTTGGCACTGGTACGATGTTGGCTAACAATGTCGGATATTATACTACCCTGAGTACTTTGGCGTTGATATGCTTGGTAACTTCTTCTTTAATTTTCAAACTCATGTCGGGTTTGAACTTTCTGAGCTTTTGATTTACCGGTAGACACATCAGATTGGTTGGTAATTTGTGAGAAACGATGGACGTACTCAGACCAGGCATGTCATCGTACGACCATGCAAATATGTCCTCATATTCCTTCAAACATTCGGTGTATTCCTTCTTCTCTGATGGCGACAAATGAATGCTGATGCGAGTTTCCTTGATATTTTCTGAATCTCCCAAGTTGATAATTTCGGTCTCGTCCAGGTTGGACTTAGGCCTATTCTCAAAATTCTCGACTTCTTGGACGATCTCATCAGGTATATCATCTTTTTTTTCTGAATCAATGTCTGTTTGTTGCGTTGTCTCGTTGCATTTCACAGTCATCGGTTCATCAAGACAAGTAATAGTAATGCTGTATAGATAAAGTAATGAGAGGAAAATGATAGTAATAAATATTGATTCATAAAAACGTATAAACGCTTTTGATAAAATAAATGTTTTGAACATTGAAGCTCTTATTGCAGAAGTA
This sequence comes from Nicotiana undulata, assembly GCA_005239495.1. Lineage (NCBI taxonomy): Eukaryota > Viridiplantae > Streptophyta > Magnoliopsida > Solanales > Solanaceae > Nicotiana > Nicotiana undulata. Next base: position 119,010 of record ML255992.1, on the reverse strand, counting down.
AAATGCGGAAAAGGAAATCAATTATTCAAAGACAATGAATAATGCTTATTTAGCCCTGCTACCCCGAGGCTCGTCGTGCTCGAGCTGTTCTGATAGTCCAATTCTTAAGAGATGCTCCTCCGTTCACGGCCTAGATGGAAGGGCCTTCGTCCACCTCCTCCTAAAAAATGAGACAGCAATCCATGTCATCATCTTCCATAAATAAGTTCTTCAGCGCTGCAAGTGCTTCTTCTTCCTCCGACCCATATATGGCATCGACCTACTGAACGTTCTGCTCCAGATGTGGTATTGGCTGCTCCAACGGGTAATAGGGATTGTGCCATAGTGGAGACCAGTCGTTGTACTCTTGCCAAATATATTCGTATCCCAGACCGAATGTGGTGCCATGCCCCTTGATCTTTATATGTTTGGATATTCCTTGGAGGTTCTTTCCGAGCCCTTTACCTGGATCATACCCTTTACATTTCATCATGCTTGCTATTTTATTGTCCCACCATTTGTCTCTGTTTATTGAGTTGACCCGTTCAATGTGGTGGTAGGTTTCTCCACCCAGCTTCCTTCTGCCGTCGACCACCGGAATGGCCTGGCAGTTGTAAATAGGATTGCTTCCATCTCCGTGGATGATTACTTCTTGATGGTTCCACTCAAATTTCATTGCCTGATGCAGTGTCGACACCACAACTCTAGCTGCATGGATCCATGGCCGTCCTAGTAGCAGATTATAGGACGCCGATATGTCTATCACCTAAAAGTCGACTTTGAACCATGTGGGGCCCATTTTCAAACAGAGGCTAATTTCGGTTATGGTGGACCTTTGCGAACCATTCGAAAGCTTTCACATTCATTGAACCTTCCTTTATCTCATACAACCCTTTGCCCAAATTTCTTGAGCGTTGTCAGTGGACATATAATGAGACTGGATCCCCCATCGATAAGAATCCAGGTGATGAAATAATCTTCATATTGCACAGTGATGTGCAGGGCTTTGTTATGGCCCAACCCTTCAGGAGGCAGCTCGTCCTCGTGAAAGGTGATCTTATGGATCTCCAGCACTTGGCCTACCATATTGGCCATTTATCCACTAGTGATATTGTTTGGCACGTACGCTTCATTCAGCACCTTCAATAAAGCATTTTTGTGTGCCTCAGAATTTTGCAGCAAGGAAAGAATAGATATCTGAGCTGGTGTCTTGTTCAATTGGTCAATGAAAGAATACTCTTTGGCCTGCACCTTCCTCCAAAGGTCATCTAGCCTGTCTCAATAACGGGTGGCCTGTTGGAAGCTTTCTTGCTTGATTAAACCAAGTGCTCAGGTGTATAGACTCTGCCGGTCCTTGTCATAACCTATACCGCAGTAGCTTCTTCGACCTTGACCTTGCCATTTCTTCTTGCCACGACTACGTAATCCCATGGTATGTCATTGCTGCGGAAAGGTGGTGTGGTTGAAACCGCCACTGTGATTAGTGTAGATATCTTCACTTCAAACGGAACATATGTCTTAGCAGGTGGCGTGACTGCAATCTCAAGTGGTGCAGGCGCATTTGCAGTTGGCATAACATTGACCTCAAACGGCGCAGATGCCTTTGCGGGTGGTGCCGCTTCAAACTCAAAAGGCACTGATGCAACTACTTCATGACGGAGTGGTATGCACAAGACTTGTTTGGGTTAACCCATTGGGAAGGATTCTCAAGGGTTATGGCAGGGATGGGGTTAACATAACCGACATCCTTTAATTTCTCATACCACTGGTCGATAGGTTCGGCGATGGCAGTATATTGTTTAGGAGGTCTGCGGTAAAAGTTAGGTCGAGGTCTAGGGAAGTTTTGGCGAGCAGGGGGTGACTGATAGTGGGATGGTTGAGAGTTATAGGCATGGTAAACAGGAGCATGCTGGGAATATCTTGGCGAGGTAGGTTGATATGTAGGTAGTGGGGGTGATTGATATGTTGGTGGCGCTGGTTGGTATGATGGTGAGGGTGCTTGGTAAGTTTGTGGAGGTATTGGCTGATATGTGAGTGGAGGTTTTTGGTAGGTTTGGTTTTTCAGCAGGGATTTGGTTATCTGTGCAACCATCACGGCTCCTACGTCCCTCTTATTGGACATACCACTAGACTGTAAAGCCTTATTTGTAGCTTGTAAGGCTTCAGAATTGGTGACCATACCGCTTTTGATTCCTTTTATGATCCTCTCACCCAATTTGATAATATTAGAGAAGTTATGATTCTCAATAATCATCAAACGCTCATAGTATTGTGGATTTTGAGCTCGGACAAAGAACTTATTCATTTGTTCTTCGTCTAAGGCGAGCCTTACCTTAGCAGCTTCAGATCTCCAGTCTGTAGCATACTCGCGGAAAGTCTCCGTAGGCTTCTTCTTCAGATTCTTGATGTCGAATACATCCGGTGCATTCTCTATGTTAAACCTGAATCAGTACATAAAGTCGGATGACATGCTTACCCAATTCGACCATTTCCTGGGGTCTTGGCTGATATACCAAGACAGAGCATCTCCTGTTAAGCACCTCATGAACAGCTTCATGTGAATCATTTCATCTTTCCCTACTCCAACCAGCTTATCACATTAGGTCCTCAGATGGACTCTCGGATCGCCTGTACCATCGAACATCTCGAACTTTGGAGATTTGTACCATTCAGGTAGTTCGACGTTGGGTTGTATGCAGAGGTCTTCATAGTTTAGACCCTCGACTCATTTGCTTCCCTCAACGCCCTGAACCCGGCTAGTTAGTTTTTTGAGTTCCTCAGCCAAATTCTTAATAAACAAATCCTTCTCACTAGTTTCGGGTGTGTATGAAATGGGTTGGGTGGAATATGGCGTAATCTCCACATAGATGGGGTTGTTGTGATGGCCTGGTGCTTTGATGTAAAGATGATCATTTGTGGAGTTTATCGGTTCAGGGATGATTATCGGGGTGTTTCTCAGAGCGTAGCAGGTATTGTGCTAGTGATGTGGTGGGATAGTTTGATTTTTTTGGGGAGTTATGTGATGATGAGTGTTGGGATGATTTTGTTTGTTTGGAGTGTTTTGAGGAGCTATGGGATTCTGATGTCAATCAGGGACACTAAGTGAGAAGGATAGGTTCGCCAAATTCGGACTTGCTCAAGCTCCCCTTGGAGCTTCACCAACCTTTGCTCGAGTTGTGTCATAGCCTCATTCTGAGCCCTAGTACCTTCATCGTTAGGATCCTCTGCTCGTTCAACCAGCATTGTGTTTTCTTTTCTGATGTTGCTTGAATCTTCCATTTTGCCTTTGCCTTTGCCTTTCAGAGGACTAGGAGGAAAAGGCAGAGGGCCCCTGGATCTTGTGTAGTAGGATGATGATGCCAAATTGCACAAACCAACCTTTGGGGGATGGGAATAATCAAAGAAAATAAAATAAATCAAAAACCAAAAGGTATCCAAGTCAGTGAGGATTATGAAAAACTATTGCGGTATTCAAACACATAGTGCGGGAATATAGAGTGCGTCCTAATTTGGGAGCCTCGTTGTTCCCGAGGTAGGCCTAGCGACAAATTGATTTGGAGAACTTAAATGCCGGAATGCCTCATTTCATTAATATAAAAATAGTCGAATCCAAAACGATACTAAAAATAATAAGCAAGAAATAAAGTCACTAATGGCCATTGTCCTTATTACATTGATAAGGCGAAAAGAAATCATATCCTACTTGGTCCCAGAAGGATCTTCCCCAGACTTGGCATCCTTGATTCCTTCGAACAGGTTCCCCAGCTCGCGATGTCCTAGAAGTAGATATGCTCTGGCCAGATGTCCACCTTCGTTCCTTTCAGCCTTTTGACAGTCTTCAACCCTCTTGATGAATTTACCCTCTAGCTCGACTATGCCTCGCTCCAATTACCTGATCTTTATATTGGCGTTGAAGGCCATGTCTTTCCATCATCAATCAACATTCAGTTTGTTTCGTGTATCTCACGATGTTCGTCTTCGCATTCACGGATCCTCTTGCGCAGTTGATTATACTTGACTTGAGCTTCAACCTTTTCATCTATGATCCTGTGGCCTCGAATGAACCCTGGCATGCCATCACAGTTGTCTCCTAACCAATCTAAGTAGAAAGGTGTACAAACTGCATGATAGCTGTCCGGTTCAATTTTGTCCTTTTCATTATGATCTTACCGCGCCACATGTGTTGGGCATGGCACTTGTGAGGACTAAAATCAACTTGAAAGTCCGCTCGGAAATGGCTCATCTTGTCGACCCTTGGTATAATCTTCTTTCTGTCTGCTTGTCTCAGAACCCGGAGAGGGACATAAGGATACGTTCCTCTCAGACCAATTAGTATTAGGAACGGTGCATCCCTGGATCGGACAATAAATTCTTCCGTTGGAAACCACTCGAACATCCATTGAACTTGTTCCTCAGTTAGATTATCGAAGAGCTCTACCCATTCTCTAGCAGTTTCGGGCTGAGCAAATCTGTCGGGAAGGTATGTCATTCTCTTTGGGTGATGGAAAGCGATGTGGTCGTCCCATGCTCTTCGCGAAAATTCTTGCCTGCACTGGCCCTTTTAGAGATGTTCTAAGAACCAGAGTTGTAGTAGCAAGTTGCAGCCTCCGAAGTGCTTATCTCCCTTTTGGCAGTGCTCTAAGGCTCGATAAATGTCTGATATAATCATAGGGACGATTCTGAAAGTCTATCAATCAATTCCCTCCATTAAGGTTTTGGTTACCATAGCCAGACTAGTGTGGATCCTTTCTTTATTTGTTGGAAATACGATCAACCCCAGGAAGCAAACAATGAAGATTAACACCCAACGGTGAATGTGCCCCAAAGATATTATGGCGAACTTGTCATGATAGGTACGGTATTACTTTCTGTGACTGTACGTTTCGTACAAATACTCGAAAGGAATGTACGACTTCTTCAGACATTCTAACTCTGCATTATTCTTCAAACCCATCATTTTCAAGAAACCCCCACCTGTGTGGTTTTCAGGCATTAACAACTCAGGAGTCTCCCAAACTAGATCCGCCAGTCCTCCTATTTCCTCCAGCAGTGGTGTCATTTCAATTTCTCCAAAATGAAAGACGGCTCTTTCGCTATCCCAGAATAAAGTGGCAGCCTCCATCAATATTTTATTGGGTTGAATGTCGAGGAGAGACGGTAGGTTACCCAAGTATTTCTTGAAAAGCGTCTTATCACTAGAGGGAAGGTACTCCCACCAGTTTAGTCACTTGGGTGAATGTTGTCAACCATGCCGAGTCTAGGGACTTCGTGCCTCATATTTCTGCAAGACAAAATTGTTAGGCCCTTACCCCCGCCAGACTCGACCATTAATACACTTATGATTAGCATAAAAGCATTTAGTTCTCCAAATAAATGCACAGAACGTGATTGCGTCCGTTGGGATTATGGAAAACCTGATGGACTTTCAGATAAGGTTGTCCTAAAGGCCATTGTGCGGACAACACACTAACCTGGCTAGGTTTGACCATGATGCATGTACAGTTTACCAGAGTAAGGTTTCTATGGGGTGTTAGACAGGTACCTTTGAGCGTACAACTCAAGGGGGAAGGCACGGAACCATCGACTGCACCGCTGATCGACTAGTTTTACCGCAAATAAGCCTTTCCGAATTTAGGGGGTGATAAAATAGAAAGGGCGCAACAACTCATCAAGCGTTGCTATAGGATTTGTTTTGGCACGAGTAGAGTATGATGTTGATCATGATTATGCAATAAGCAGTAAAGGCATGTAGTCATGTATTGGCACATTATGAAAGCATTAAATACAACGGTTATAATTAAAAGCGGTTACAAAAGAAAACAAAGAAGCATGTCAGTTTCAATTATTACAGGAATAAACTCTTAAAATAATTGCATAGAAAGGGGGAAAGGGAAAGGGTGCAAATTCACAAAGCAGATTTAAAATGGTAAAAGCCTAAATCCCCAGCAGAGTCGCCATGGAGTCGCGCCCCCACCTCCTTTCAGATTAGTCGGGGTCTTGACATTATTGGGACAACTCGCTTCCTTTTGGGAAAGGGGTTTGCATGTTTTGAAGAGTCTCCACCTAATGAGTTAAGGTGCGTTAGGGCACCTATTTGGGATCATTTACAAACAAGATTTAGTAACCAGAGATAGGGTAAGGGCTTGAATTTATTTTAAGGGGAAGGTGTTAGGAACCCCTCAGAATCCACAACTGTGATTCCAGACCAAACAACTTTTGTGAATTTGTACAGATAGCAAATAGGCAATTAATGTTTAAGAAAAGTAAATAGTTTTGAAAGGTTCGTAGTCTAAGCACACATGTGTTACTGAGTTTGAAAATATTTAATAACAAAGTAAATGTTTTGAAAGAGTTATAATCTAAACATGCATATGAGGGATGTGGGATATCCTAGGTTGTTTGTCATATGGATCGCATCAATGCAATAACCGGTATGTCACTCCTCAAACAGGGGCTACACGTGGTATTAGTGCACCGGTCATCATGTCCATATCTACCTTTCCCACCCCGTAAAGGTAATAAAAGTGAGTGTCGGTCTACGACCTATATTGCGTGCTGTTACCCGTCCCTTCCTAATAGTCCTGGAGGAGATTAGGACTTCTATCCTATGAGGGAGTTCTAGGCAGACCCTTAGGTTCAAAGGCAAAATACTAGGGCGACAAATAAAACAAATAGGACTGCAATTAGGGGAGAAACAAAGAAAGAGCAAAGAAAGACCCAAGTATACCCCCACAGACAAGGTAAATAGGAAGCACGACTCAAACACAATTAAGGTAAGCATTTAGCTTCAGAACCCTAAAGCATGGTATCTATGCGATTTTAAAATATAAACAAACAGCAAATTTGTTCCATACTTCAGAAAAAAGGAATCCTAATTAGTTTTGCCTACTGATATTTAATCCTGTTGAATGTTAGGCAGCATACAAAGACTAGATTCAAGTTTTAAACAATTTTATCACCTAAGGCTTGCCTAGGTGTAAGACAATTCCTAGTTATCAAGATTACTTAGAGAAAATTTGTTTGAAATTGTACTAGACATGTTGTTCTTAAGCGTTCAGAATTCAGAGATTATTACCAGTTATTTGCAAAATGAGTGAAGCTGTTTTATCAGTAATTAGACTAGGGGTGCCTAAGAGGATATGAATGTAATCCTAAGGACATGATCTCTAAGGCACAGAGATATAGTGTGGTGTATATGCAGAACCTAAGCAGGATTTTCTAACTGCACGGAGTTGGTGAATATGCAGAACCTAAACAAGATTTTTCTAAATGCGATAAATGTTCAGGCATGCTTCAAGATATGCAGAGATGACATTTAGGTTAATATTGTTTTAGCCTAATACATGATCTCTAAGTGTACAATATTGCAATGTTAAAACACGATTTCAGGAGATGCAAAATAACACGTTCATTAATGTTGTTTTTCCTAAAACAGGATCTCTAGGCGTATATGGCGGCTTAGGACATGATTTGCAGAAAATGCCATTTCTATCAGGATTCTAAATGACAATAAGATGAACACGCTGAAAAGTGTAAGTATATGTCACGACCCAAAATCCTAACTCAGGTCGCGATGGCGCCCAACAGCGGGGTCAGGCAAGCCAATACTTATCTAATCGTGGGTTCCTTCTTATTTAATTGAATAATCCATCATATACCAAGTTATAAGGTGTGAAACAAAATTTTAAAAGATAATATACTAGATTTAAACCAAAAACAGTCATAAGAAAACATAAGCCAAAAATATGTACAGTCTATAGTCCATGATAACTACTACGTGTGTGCCAGGAACTTGCGTCACGAGTATCACGGGCAAACTAACTCGATGTACAAAAGATAGAATATACAATCCCACTGTCTGAAATAAATAGATGGGAACATAGGCAAAAGAAACTCCATGGTGCTTCCAAGGATCTCCAGGAGAAAGCATCTCACCGTGAAGTCAGGTCCACAACAATCAATATCTAGCTCCGGTCTGAAAACCAGATGCACCAGCCTCAGAACATGTACAGTTAAGTACAGAAGCGTAGCATGAGTACATAAATAAATATGTACCCAGTGAGTATCCAGTCTAATCTCGAAGAAGTAGTGACGAGAGGTTGACTTGACACTTACTAAGGTCCAACAGTATAATATAACAGCATATAATGAAAACGGTAGATATGTGAGACAGTGAACAACAAATACGTATAAGGCACATGAATCCAAGTAAATACTGAAAGTAAATAACAATTTCCACTTTCTTTCCCCCCAAATATCTGTCAAGTCAATATCCATGAAATAGCACCAAATAGTCATGCGTACACAAGAATAAGACAACCAGCCGGAGTCATAAGGATAATATCTATGCACTATCGAGGATCGAATGGACCGTCCCATAAGTGCATTCTTACCATAGTATAATCTCATTTGTGCACTTCCGAGGATCGAACGGCCCATCCCATAAGTGAACATTTCAATCCGCTGTGGCATACGACCCGCTCCCATGAGAGTGGAGGAAGTCACACTCTGCTCGCGGAATGTAAATTGCGAAGCGGTCACATGCACACACAATAATACTAATATTTCCTTTCCATAATCATTTCCTTCCAATTTACTAAGTTTCATAAATATTCAAGAAAGCATACTGTATACATCAAGAATACATAACATATAGTTCATTACAAGGAAAAATATAAGGCATGCTGTGGGCTTAACTATCCGGAAGTAACAATAATAGCCGCTACGTACGGACTCTCGTCACTTTGTACGTACGTAGCCCCCAAAGCAATTACACATAGCATACAAATCACCTATGGGGACAATTCCGTCTTACGAGGTTAGAAAGGAGACTCACCTCGTGTCGATTCTAATGGAGGAAAAGTGAGAAGAAAAATGAAGACTCCCGTATTTAAATGAACACACGGTCTGGCCTACAATGTTTTTGCACCTGCGGCTTGGGGACCTCACCTGCGGTCTCACACCTGCGGTCTCACACCTGCGGAAGTGGCTAAGGAGGCTGGGGATCGCACCTGCGGAGGGGATCTTACACCTGCGGATCCGCTTCTGCGTACATAGGTCCGCACGTGCGAGAAAAGGGGGCCTCACCTAGGGCGGCACCTACGATGCTGGGGACCGCAGAAGCGGTCTCTCACTTGAGACTGGGCAACCGCACCTGCGGTCACACCAGTTCAGGTGCACCAGCAGTTGCATTAGCTGGTTTTTAGCCCCATTGGGTGCCCGAGAGGTACCTGGGCCACCCCTAGCCCTCGTCCAAATATACCAACAAGTCCCAAGTCATAATACGGACTTGCCCGAGCCTTCTGAACACTCAAAACAACGCAAAAACTCAAAATCACCTACCAAAACCCCTAAAATCATAACTCAAGAACCTCAAGTTCTTGACTTCTATAACGATGCGCCGGACCAACCTATACTACTCAGAATGAAACCAAATTTTGTAGGCAAGTCATAAATGACATAACGGAACTATTCACGATTACGGAATTCCATTCGGACTTCGATAACACAAAAACATGTTCCAACCAAAATTCCAAACTTAAGGAAATTCCTATTTCTATATTGGGCACCGAAACGCTCCTGGGTCACCGAAACCCATTCCGAATAGAAGCCCAAGTCCGAAATCATCATACGAAGCTACTGGAACTGTCAAAACTCGATTCCGAGGTCGTTTACTAAAAATATTGACCGAAGTCAAATTTGGCCAAAAGGGCCAACCGTAAGGAACCAAGTGTTCCTGTAGCACTCTAAACACTTCCGAATCCCGAACCACCCGACCCCGCAAGTCATAAATCATAATAAGCCACTACTGAAAGTCCCATTTAGGGGAACGGGGGCCCAATACGTGAAACGACCGGTCGGGTCATTACAGTATAAGTCCTATGAGACATGATCTCTAATGCATGCATGAATCCTAAGCATGGTTTCTATTGTGAAAACAGGAATATAAACCTAATCATGTTTTCTACCCTTTTAATAGATAAACATGCATAATTTCCCCTTCCCTTTTCACTAACCTTCCCCAGAGTTGTTTACAATAATTATTACAAACAATTTGCACAAATTACATAATTGAAATAAGAAAAAGGAAGAAATTATACTATAGGGAGCCTACTGATAGGCGCGCAATCTCCAGAATGTCTCAAATGCCATTGGTTCACAGCCTTTCACATGATCCAGGTGTGTCAGAGTTCCCTAAGGATCTCAAGGGATCCCGGGAACTGCTTAGACCCAGATTCATAACTATACTGAGTAAGTGCAGTGTGGAAGGGCCAGCTCTAATGTGTTAGAGTTTAGAGGGAGCTCATATGGATCCCTAAGCAGTCACAAATTAAAGTGGCAGAACCTAGACTTCTAAGAGTATATGTGAGAGTGCTTGACATAGTTTCGAAAGAGTTGAGTTGGAAAACAGTTTGAAAATGAGTAGTTTGAAATAAGTTTTGGAGAACAACAGAAGAGTTTGCTTTTAGTGAAAACAATTTGTAAGAAAGGGATTAGGACAATTAACAACTCAGAACCACATCAGCATGCAGAGTACAGGGAAGCAGTCACAAACAGGGAATATGTGATTGGGGACAAGTAGGTCACATATGAAAGCATATTTGCATACAAGTTAATACCAAAGAAATACTACAGAACTTTAAACAACCATGGAAAGATGTTCATGCCAGGAACTTAACAAGAATCTGATTGAGGGGTGCTAAAGAGGAAATACATAACAAACAGATTTTCACATAGATTCAAGGGGGATTCATGAGCCTAGCATAGTTCAAGGTTACATAGTAAGCAAGTGACACAAATACATGCTTATAGTGTGCTGGGAATCAGGGGGTAATGCAGAAGTGTAGTGAAGCATATGAAAAACAGGAGACATGCTGAAACTAAAGGGAAGGTAGAATCACATAGATAGAATAACAAATAGACATGCTAATTGCAAGGTAAACAGCATAACCACAAGTAAAACATAATAGGAATAATAGGAATTGCTATACAGACAGGAACATATTATTTTGGAGGCTTTAAGTTAAACTGAAAACATACCAGTTGAATGTGAGAGTAAGTGCAGAGTGAAGAGTAGTAAAGTGAAGATCAGTAGAGTGTAGAGCAATATAGCAATAGAATAACACAAAAACACGTTCCAAACCAAATTCCAAACTTAAGGAAATTCCTATTTATATATTGTGCACCGAAACGCTCCCGGGTCACCGAAAACCCATTCCGAACATACGCCCAAGTCTGAAATCATCATACGAAGCTACTGGAACTACCGGAACTCGATTTCGAGGTCGTTTACTGAAAATATTGACCGAAGTCAAATTTGGCCAAAAGGGCCAACTATAAGGAGCCAAGTGTTCATGTAGCACTCTAAACACTTCCGAATCCCGAACCACCCGACCCCGCAAGTCATAAATCATAATAAGCCGCTACTGGAAGTCCTATTTAGGGGAACGTGGGCCCAATACGCAAAATGACCGGTCGGGTCGTTACACTCTCCCCCTCTTAAACAGACGTTCGTCCTCGAACGGGTCTAGAATCGTACCTGAAGTGCTGAAAAGATTTGGATATCTGCTCCGCATGTCCTCCTCGTTTTCCCAAGTCGCCTCCTCAACTGGTTGGCCCCTCCACTGGACCTTTATGGCAGACACTCTCTTGGATCACAACTGGCGGTCATGCCTATCGATAATAGCAACTGGCTCCTTCTCGTAGCCCAATTTCTCATCCAACTGAATAATGATGAAATCAACCACGTGAGAAAAGTCCGCATGATATTTCCGGAGCATGGATACATGAAAGACCGGATGAACTCCTAATAAACTGGGAGGTAAAGCTAGCTCATAAGTAACCTCTCTGATCCGCCTCAACAGCTCGAAAGGGCCTATAAACCTCGGGCTCAACTTGCCCTTCTTCCCGAACCTCATAATGCCCTTCATCGGCGAAACCTTCAGCAGAACCTTATCTCCCTCCATAAATGCTATATCACATTTTATATATAACTCCCTTTTGAAGGGCGATATACCTTAAGGTCCGAAACACACGTTAAAGTATAGCGCCCTTATATATAAATATGTCACTTTTTGTTTAACACTTATTTCGATCTCACTTGTCCAAAAGAACCACACTTTGGTTCTGGACTCCTTTTGCACGTATAGTTAGCTGGATTGCGAAAGCTAATCTATTGCTCCCATTAGACAATTGTTGCAGACTTGCTGGCGTGAAGCATGGGAGCCATCAAACTTTAGAATATTGCTTTAAAGGACTTTTACATCTGTAAGAGAAGAATTCGCAGAAAGAAGACACCCAAAAACAAAGACAAGTGCACTTAGCGAAATCATATATCTTTAGAATTAATTAATGATTCTTTAAATTGGAGACTGTACTTTTCGATAGTTAAATAATACTGATTAATGAACTTTTCCTGTAGTTGATCACTAAATCTTTTGGAATGAGGATTGTTGTTGTCATATATGAATCTTATTGGGCGTTTCCGAAATATATGCATCAAAAGAGATGTACATGTAACATGCCAACCTATTTTTGAGTACTTACGTGACGTTGAATAATTTGAGATTTTCTGTAATGTTTATATAATATTTGTGGTTACGTTTTACTTTATCTGAGACCCGAGGGATCGAGGTGTTTCCCCCTATTAGCAGATTTTTAAGCTGTCAAAGAAGCTATTAAAGCAACAGGGTTATTATAATCAGATAATAGAATTTTTGAATATTTACGTGAGGCTATCCTCTTCAAAATGACATCACCTCTTAGAAGTCTGTTTGCAATTGTTTCCTTATAAAAGGGTACGATTATATTTGTGATGTGGTTTTTAGACAAGCGAATCGACATGATCCAAAATCGATAAAGAGATAGAATTGAAATTAAGATTTAACGATTGAAATTATAGAAGATAACAAGTCCGGTTCCAAGTTCAGCCTTTTCAAGAGCAAAAATGAAAGTAGAGATGATACCATGATGAAGCTATTAAATTGAGAGCCAAACAGTAAAGCATGAGAACGCTGTTAACGGTAGGCCTTGAATGCAAATATTATTTGTAATGACTGCTCATTTAATGCTAGCAGTATTCCCTCATTGAATGTTGTTCGATGCGAAATCTTTGAAAATTTGCCGCCAACTACGTTCCCTTCGGAATATATTCGGTACCGGTCACACCCATCGCATTCGGTATTAACTATTTCCAGACTTGTCCTTTATCTATCTTTGGCTCCACGTGTCAACTTACCATTCGGCCACTTGTTATCAACCAATATTATTCCATACAAATAGTCTCCCTACTTTACGGTGACGCAATTGTGTGTTATCGAGAAGTAGGTGAAGATTCCTTGCTTGGCGGAAAAGTTCCTGAACAGTCTCTTACACTTGAAAAGGCGTACGTCTTCTTGCAGTTGATAGTCCGAACACGTGTTGCCCCACGATACATCAAATATTTTCGCCGGTTTTCGAGGTAATCATGACCACGATTTTTGTCGTCTATAACTTCTTCGCAATTCATCATTTTTACTTCTTTACCTAGACACCTATCACAAGTCCTTCTTCTCGCCATCAACCTTCAAAATTCACAGCAAAAACATTTTCTTTTAAATACCTCTTACCACCATGTCTTCATATGATGCTTTCTTTAAAACCGGTCTTTTCTTTGCTGGAGGCCTAAGAAAAACAAAGATAAGGAGGTTGACGTTGATTAGGAACCTCCAACTGTTATCACCATAATACCTCTTCAACTTAGCACTGCAAAAGACGTTCAAGAAAAAGCTCCTTCTGCAACTTCTCAAGGCCACCTGTTTTGGCCAATTCACATGTGTCCCTCCTCTATTCGTCTTTTAGTATTCCAACTTTGAAGGAGGATTGCAACTGTCCCAATCATGAAATCCTCGCACTAGATATGGCATAACGAGTTACCTACTCCATGGAGGGGTTTATGTATGTCTATACACCTTGGATCCACTCTCTTTGGGGTCTAGTGAAGGACTCGACCCAATATTTTGGAATTTTGCCCCGGATATCATGTCTTCATAGCATAAGTAGGCCCATCTATATGGCAGACGGTGGCCTGGCTTCTTCAATTATGCATTGAGACTGGGGAAATCATAACTCTTGCACACATAGTGAACCTTTACACTCCCAAGATTTCCATGGGAGAGTAATAAACTTTAGCACGCATGGTCACCATGCTTTCCTCATAGGCGTAGATGACAACAACGACCGTGGATGGATGGAGTAGTTCGTCGTCATCGCTACTAGGGACATCATCCCGAACACAACTCCATCCTTTCACAAGTCATGAACCTTTACCTTAAGTTTCTGTTCCCCTATTTCAATTCTTCGTAAAAAGGGCATTTCCCACTTTTGTTGATTTTCTGTTTCCTTCGTTTCAACTACCCGATGGGAAGCGTCACGTGTTCAAGGCCTGGACCAATGAGTTCAAAAAATTCTATACATCACATTTCCAGAATCCGGGCGGTGGAATGAGATTGCCCCCAAATACGGGTAGAAGGCCAAAAAGCATCGTAAACCAAGCCCTTGTTTCTTTTATCTATGTACGAACATAAGAAATTTCATAAATAAATTGAAAACTCCATTTTTTCTTATATAGGGCTTTGAGTAACTCTATGATTTGCCGTGAAGTTGATGCCTTAGATGACCCTGAGGAGGCAATGATGGTGCTTTAAAATGCCCTTGCTCGAAGTAGAACTCGTGGAACTGCCCGAACCTCCAGTGAGGGCGCCACCTCTCGGAGTCCCCTGACATAGAGCAAGAAACCGAAGAGAAGACGCTCCTCCTTAGTTGGGACTCAAGATAAAAGGGCAAAGAAAATGCCAACTGAGTCGGCCATAGTGGTCCTCGTTAATGAAGGGGAAGCTGGTGATGGAGATCTTTCCCATCAAAAGAGAAAAGGATCTTCATCAGTTCAAATGGATGCTCAGCTGGGGGAAATTCAACACCTAAAGTCAGATGAAGTGAGGCACTTTGGGGTGGAATGGGCTTGATCAAGAACACCGCCCGTTGCTTCCCAGCCCCCTTTGTTGCCTCCCGTCAAAGGAGTTAGAACTTTGAGCTCTTTTTGCCTCAATCATTTGAGCAAACAACAATCACCATCTCTTCTTCCACAATCACGTCTTCTACCTCTACGCCATTAACTTCACGCCCATCGACACTAACTGCTCATTCGCCACCAACACCAACTGCATCTCCTCCACGATAACAACTAATCGAGAAAAGAAAGCCTCCCCCCGGTCCCCTGACCATCGAAAATTAGGGGAAAATTGCTCAAATGCTTTTCAAGACCCTCGAGGGAAGCGCTGTGACGATCTTTCAATTTCGAAAGAATGTCATTTTTTATCCAAGCCGGTGGGGCTTGCTAATTACCTGAAGCCGCTGGCTTCGGAGAAGGATTGGAAGAAAAAGGGCCCCCTTTTCGGGGAGTGCCCATAAACAACAACAACATGCATAGCCTTTCTGAGAGCAAAATTGAAAGTACATATAGAGCCACGATGAACCCATAAAATTGAGAGCCAAATAGTAAAGTATGCAATAATAAAGTATAGTTTTTGCATGCAAAGTCTTTTTTTCTTTATAATGGTGTAAACACCACTATTTATAGTTCTACCTAGGGAAACATGATTCAATGATTAAACACCTATTTAAGTGAGAATAAAAGTGTCATTTCATATGGAAATATTTGTTATTTTTGTTTAGCTCGAAAATACGAGTAACAATTAAACTTGTAATGTGGTTATAAGGATACGCAATATGATTCAATGCCAATTGGTAAATGACTAGATGAATAAATAAGTTTAAATGATTAAGATAAATCAAACCAATGTCAATGCAATTAATCTACCTCGATCGGATCAGGCTCGGGATCAAATGTTAAGAACAATGGTAAATTGTAAGCAAGTAAAAAAGCAGCGTATTGTTATGTCTCATTAAGTATATGTAATATATGATGGTTACAAATGAACATGGTTCCTCTTTATGTAGTAGAGGAATTCTAAATAAGGTATAACTCTAATTTCGAAAGTAAAATCAATGGTTGGTATCAATAACCGTTAGGGGTTCTGTCAATCCCGAGATTCCCGCCGAGATTCATGGTCGATCACTGATATCTTGCAATGCCATTGCTCGATGTCGATTGGGACAGGTCTGGATCTTTCGATCTTCGTATTCTTCGATCTAGAGATCGTTTAGATACGATCTTAACCTTGCCCTTGATCCCATAAAATCGTACGTGCTCAATTTTAACCGTAAACAGACAGTCCCTGTGTTTCTTAGAATGAAACCATACGAAACGACTTGAGCCTCGATTCCCATGTATCTCGATCATGACGTCCTTATCATGACATAAAAGGTTGATGTGACCAAAACATCCCGTCAGTTCGATCTCCCAAAATCATCAATGCATGTCGGTCGTCGATCAACCACTAGTACCACCAAACCGTAGCCACAAACCTATAAATATCACCTCTTTTATTGATTCAGATTTTTCTTTGCTTTGATTCAGAACTCTTAACTCTCTTATCCTTCTTGTCTTTATTTTATTTCCGCCTATCGCGCCGCCGTTGTTCCCATCGGAGTGACAAATTTCATACTTACTTTCAACCCCTTTTGCTTGACCAAATGGCAAAAACCTCTAAAATTGTGCCGCAAAAAGAAAAAGCTTTGTCTTCCTCCTCCCGGCCGGTCGGTAATAAAGCGCCGATGGAGCCCCATCTGGAAGAGTGTGTCCCAGGGCTAGTCGAGTTAATTTCCGACTTTAAAGTCAAGAGACCCTCCTCAGTTCCGGGTTGCTGTAAGCCTATGTCCCGATACATCTGCTCGTTATCGGAAGGCGACCTCGAGAGGGTGAAGAAGGACCTCAATTGGGAAACTAAAGAGGTGGCGGTTCCTTTACCTGAGTAGGAGATCACTACCTATGTGAAAGGGTACTTAAGTGAGTACACCTACCCTTTCACTCTAGGCCTTGTAGATCCGGTCGCCCTCAATTTCTGCCGCTAGTATCGAGTGACTCTTGGCCAGATCTACCATTCTTTTTGGTGTATCGTTAATTTTCTCTGGTTCTTTTCGAGCAAGGTCGAAGGGATGATGTTCACCCTTGACCATCTGATAATATTATACAGTCCCTACCTTTATCGAGGCGGGTTGATAAAGTTGTAGCGTCAAGCTACGAAGACGCCATTATCGAGCATTGAAGATGACAAAGACCAGTGATGGATGGGCCCGTTTTTCCGAATCAAGAACTATGACCTTATTCCAGTCGAGAAAATTCCATTCCCTGAGGAATGGAACATGAAATATAAGTGAAACTTTGTTGCTTTTTATTACATTATTATTTACTTCATTCCTTTTATGACGTAGGTTCCCCTTTTACAGTGTAGCTTCTCCTTGATTCCCCGGAACAATTCTGAACCTCAAAGGTTGGGTTCGACAGCTAGTCTCTACCTCTTCTCACGCTGAACATTACTGGTGTGATATGGTCAGAGGTCGATTGGAGGCTAAAGTCCACGGTGATATTTTTCGCTTGTATATCGTGGTATTCCTTATAATGTAATTCGTATTAACTTGGTTTCTTCATGTATAGGTCTCGGTGAGAACATTTCCATGAGGCCGCCTCCGCCTGGGGAAGAAGAGGCATCGAAGCCAAATAAAGAGAGGAAGAGGAGAAGGGCTTCTCCTTCCGATACCCCCAAGCCGAAGAAAAAACAAATCTCGGAAGTCGAAAGCTAAGCCCTCTGCTCCCCGTATCGATGAAGAGGGCGAAGATGACGACTGCCAGCTGGTAGCTCGTAGAACTAAATATGCCGAGCCGGTGGAGCTTGAGGTGGCTACCTCTCAGGCAGAAGACATTTCAGAGGAGGGTCTCAGCAAAGTCCCCGCGAAATCGGGGGATGAGGATGCCCTCCGCTATGATAATTAGTCAGTGAATGTGCTTGAAGGGTCCAACCTCGTGGTGCTTCAGAGAGAAGACAATGTCTCAAGTGATTCACTTGGGATAATAAACATTGTTGACTCGCCTCTTGGACCTTCATTCTCCGAGGGGCAGTTCAAACACGCTCGAGCCATGGGTACTCCCGACGTGAGACATGCCCATGAAG
This sequence comes from Nicotiana undulata, assembly GCA_005239495.1. Classification (NCBI taxonomy): domain Eukaryota; kingdom Viridiplantae; phylum Streptophyta; class Magnoliopsida; order Solanales; family Solanaceae; genus Nicotiana; species Nicotiana undulata. The sequence continues at coordinate 100,924 of ML255992.1, read as the reverse complement.
GAAATGACATATTCTGGGACTGCTTTGCCGGAGTCGAAGATGGTCCTGAACCAGACGCATTTTTCATATTCGATGAGGCTCAGCGGTTTCTGAGGCAAGTAGGTTCAATTTCTTCGTATTTACGCTTGTGTTTAATCCATGTTTATTCAAGCCTCACTTTCTTCTTTGTTTATAGGCCATGGTGATTCACCGGAAACATCTTCAAAATCTAGGGCCGAGCTATCCTGATGCGATACCTAGCTCAAGAAGCTAGTAGAGGAGAGGGATGGCCACAAACTCCTCTACGTCCAAAATCGAGAGGAGATTATGACCCTTCGAGCTGAACTCACAAGAGCACATCGAGATCAGACCAAACTCATCGAACAAGTAATGTAATTTCTTGAGAGCCCGTTATGTGTTAACGTTGTTTCTGGTAATTAACTTTTTGGTTCTACAGGTTCAACAGAAGGGTGAGCTGGTGGAACAACTTCGAGAGGAAGAAAAGGTGAAGTAGGCCGAAACCCTGGGGTGGAGACAACATATGGAGCGTCTTGCCTCGGAGAAGGGTGCTCTTCGAGCCTAATGGACTTCAACCCACTGCTAGCTCCAGAGTGTGAAGGAGGAAATTCTTTCTCGGGCCCGGAGGATCGAGGAGGTTGAGGCGAAGTTGGCCTCCGATCTTGCAAAGGTTAAGGCTACGGTAGAGGCGCTTATGGCATGTTATCGAGCTGATGCCGAGACTGCCAATCTTCAGCACAGGAGATCTCCACCACTGGTGAAATCAGATTATCATGTGCAGTCAACCATGCTAGGCGGCAATCTCGGAGGGAGGCCCTCGAGGAAGTGCATTCTCGTGGCTTCGACCTCTCAGCCGATATCGAAGACGCCAATGTTTTGGAGGCTGAGGATGCAACCCTGCTTTCTGTTGAAGAGGATTCAGCTAGCGGGTCCGAGAGCGGAGAGGATGAGGATGAGGCCGCCGAATAAGTGGCTCCTGAAGATGCGGCTCTTGAAGACGTGGCTCCCAAGGATGTGGCTTCTGGGGTAGAGTAGGATTTTGGGATTTTCTTTTCTTTTTTATCTTTTTGGTGCAAGGCCTTGATTGTCCTTTTGTGCAGATTAATCAATTTACAATAGAAAATTTGTTTCTGAAGCCGTCGTATATTTTCAATTCCAGATATGCTTTTTCCATCCGTTGAAAATGTTACAAATTTTCATAGCTGTAATTTTACTAACATTAACTCGTATCCAAAGTAAACACTTATGTTTTTGGTTATACGAGGGTAAGTCCCCTAGTTCATAAATTCACTCGAGACTTTATCTCAGGGTGGCTTTATCGATCCTATGGATGTATTATTTTTATAACCAAGTTGGAGTAGGCCTTGAACTTTATAGAATAAAGTAAACCCTTAGGTTTTTATCGAATTATGGGTAAGTTTTGAGCTTACAGTAATATACTCCTTAGGGTTTTTGTTGAATCCTTGAGCTATAATTCACTTTTATTTGAGCTCGGAATTGTGCGACCCTTGGGTCCTAATTGAGTGAGAACGAGGTCTCGAACTCTAATTGTATTGGCCCTTATGCTCTTTTAAATTGGCCCTTAAGCTCTTTAGGTTGGCCCTTAGGCTCTTTAGACCGGGCCGATTCGACCTCTGATAATGGCTATTATTTTCCCCTTTTCGGCTGAAAGACTTAGTGAATTTTTTTTTGTGCCTTAGCATATGTTCTTTTATACCCAGTTGGTTCTTTGAGGGTTTGATGATCGGAACCCCATATTTGTATCTCAACATATTTGTGTTAAGATAATTTGATACCCCCTGAGGTTTTTCAAAGGATGATATTGTCAAAGCCTTTTAGTTATTCGAGGGCTTATTTTATCGAATCCCTTTTTTAATTGCTTTGTTGAGGGTAGTCTTATTTAACAAGTTTTTTAAAGTACTTGAAGGCTTTTTGTTTATATAGGTAGTCGAACGTATTCGAGCCGCGTTATTTTAGCCGTAGCCTTTAATATGGTCGCAGCCTTTAATATGTTCGTAGACTTTGGGTATGTCTTTTGGACTTGCTTCCCGATAACATTCCAAACTTGTTTGAAATGTTAGTCTCTGAGTAAGGTGTTCTTGGCCTATATATTGAGGGGTGCCTTTATGAGGTCTTTTGTATTCGAATCTAGATAGCTCGAGTTGGCAGTCCTCGAGTTTTTTAGGTAAACATGTACTTTGCTCTTGAGCCAATTTTCACAAGTGTTAGTTTTGCACAATAGATCAGAATCATAATCACATAATTCGTATAGTAGGGAATTTTACTTCGAAATACGAGATGTTCGAGAAAATAAAATGCTTCTTTGATTAATTTATACATGCGTACATGTTTTTTCGTCAAGGACTCGGTTAACCTACATGGACACAGTTCATTCGAGTGTTTGGCCCATTACAAGGATTTTCATATCGAGACCCATTGATGGGAGGTACATTTCTCGAACACCTAACATCCGAGGGTGATGCCCCCATTATTCGAGGTTGATTGCAAATAAGCCTTGGATACTGTTGAATTAACCTCAGGTAGCACATAATTGTTGACTCGTTAAAAACCTTGCTGGTAAAACCCATTTAGCATAAAAACAGGTCTATGGGATAAAGAGTGCAATCCGTACTTTAAAACAAAAGGTATCGATATCATAGGTCGAATTCCTGTAATGAGTTTGTTCCGAATATTTATGTAAACAAAAGAAAAGATAAATTCATACCTTAGCAATAGTATCGCTTAAGAAGTGATATGTTCCAGTGATTCGGCAATGGTTTGCCATTAATCATTCCGAGATTGTAAGATTTTTTCTGACAATGTCGAGGATTTGGTTGGGTCATTCCGAATTAGGGCCGAGCTTCCCTTCATTGGTATCTCGAGTGTTGAGGGTGACTTCCCTCAAGATTAAGTCCCCGATTTTGAAGTGTCGAATGTTGGTTCTTCTTTTGTAGTACCTTTCGATTTGTTGCTTTTGTACTGCTATTGGAACGAGTGCAGCTTCTCATCTTTCATCTAACAATTCGGGGCTGGTAGTCATGGCCTCATAGTTTGATTCCTCCGTTGCATGTCGAAACCTGGGGCTGGGCTCTCCGACTCCGACCGATATCAAGGATTCAGAGCCTTATACTAAGGAAAATAGAGTTGCTCCGGTACTCGACTTTGATGTTGTCCGATACACCCATAGGACCTCGGGCAATTTTTCTCTCCACTTCCCTTTGGTTTGGGTTAGCATTTTCTTCATGTTTTGGATGATAGTCTTGTTCGTTGATTCGGCTTGTCCATTCCCACTAGGCTGATACAATGTTGATAGTATCCTCTTTATTTTGTGATCTTCGAGGAATTTTGTTATTGTTGCCGACGAACTGTTTGCCATTATCACATACTATTTCCGCAGGTATCCCAAATTGACATGCGATGTGATCCCATATGAAGTCTATCACTGCTTTTTCCCTGACTTTCTTAAGCTGTACTTTAACCCATTTAGAGAAATAGTTAGTCATAAACAAAATAAACTTGCTTTACCTAGGGCCGATGGCACCCACGATGTCCATTCCCGATTTCATGAATGTCCATGGGGATATGACCGAATAAAGTTTCTCACTAAGCTGGTGGATCATCAGTGCAAACCTTTGGCATTTATCACATCTTGGAAAGAACTCCTAAGAGCCTTTTTCCATGCTATCCCAACAATATCATGCTCTGACAACCTTTCGAACTAGTGACTCGGCGCCAGAATTGTTACCACAAGTGCCTTCGTGGATTTCTAGCTCGAGACTTGCGATCACATCCTTATACTCGGCCTCGTTGTTAGTTAATTTGGCAAATTTAATGGATTGTCTAATAGTATTGCCCGTAGGTGGTTTCCAAAAAATGCCGAGCCTGGACCCTTTCACATTCGAAGCACCGTCCTTGAAGAACGTCCATGCCCCCAAAGGCGTAACCTATTTTAGTAGAAGTTCCCTTTCCACTTCAGGTACGAGGGTTGACGTAAAATTGGCCATTAAGTCTGCTAAAATTTGAGACTTAATGGCCATTCGGGGTTGATATACGATATCGTACCCCCCAAGTTTGACGACCCGTTTGAACAACCAGCCCGATAATTCAGGCTTGTGCAAGACATTTTGGAGTGTATAAGTGGTTATCACGCATATGGCGTGACACTGGAAATATGACTTTAATTTTCTAGACACAGTTATTAATGCAAGTGCTAATTTCTCTATGTGTGAGTACCTAGTTTAAGCATCTCCTAATGTTTGACTTACGTAATAAACAAGAAACTGTGTACCTTTCTCTTCTCGAACTAGTACACCACTTACCGCTACCTCAGATACTTCCAAGTATAAGTACAACTTTTCATCTGCATTCGGAGTGTGAAGCAAAGGTAGGCTCGACAAGTATCTCCTCAACTCCTCCAATGCTTGGTGACACTTTGGGGTCCATGCAAAATCATTTTTTGAGTAAGGAAAAGAACATGTGGCTCCGATATGATGACTTTCAAATGAATCGACCCAAGGCAGCTATCCGTCTGGTTTGCCTTTGTATGACTTTCGCACTATCTACGGCGGTGATATCCTTGATGGCTTTAATCTTATCGGGGTTGATTTCGATTCCCCAATTTGACATCATAAAGCTGAGGAATATTTCCCGAGCCAACCCCGAAAGCACATTTTTCGAGGTTGAGCTTCATGTTGTACTTCCTCAAGATTTTGAATGTCTCCTGCAAATGTGTCAAATGGTCCTATACGTGGAGGGACTTAACTAACATATCGTCAATGTAAACTTCCATTGATTTGCCTATCTATTCTTCGAACATTTTGTTAACTAGGCGTTGATATGTAGCTCCCGCATTTTTTAACCCGAAGGGCATTACATTATAACAATAGGTCCCAGACTTAGTGATAAAAGAAGTCTTTTCTTGATCTTTTGGGTTCATCTGGATGTGATTGTGCCCAGAATAGGCGTCAAGAAAGGTAATAATCTTATGGGAATGGAAAGGAGTATTTCGAACATGCTTTATTCAAGTCCATATAGTCTACACACATTCTAAGTTTATTCCCGTTTTTAGGGACTATGACTACATTAGCAAAACATTCGAGATATTTCACTTCCCGAAAGGATCCTATTTTAAGGAGTTTGGTTACCTCATCCTTTATGAAGCGATGTTTTACCTCGGACTGGGGTCTCCTCTTTTGCTTTATCGGTCTGAACTTGGGATCCAGGTTCAGCCGATGAGTTGTCATCTCTGGAAGGATTCCTGACATGTCTAAATGTGACCACGTAACGCAATCCATATTATCAATAAGAAGTTGAATGAGCTTTTTCCTGAGTTCGGGGGTCAACCCCGTTCCTAGGTATACCTTTCATTCGGGTAGATACTCTATTAGTATCACATGTTCCAGCTCCTCGGCCATTGACTTGGTTGCGTCTGATTCTTTGCGAACAATGAAGGTTCGAGGAGTGATACAATCCTCTTCTTCTTCTTCTTCTTCTTCGATTACCTTCTTCTCCGATTCAGTCAAGGTTGGGGACGGTGATTGCTATTTGGTCGTCTGCTTATCTTCGGTGATCAATTTTTTTGAGGTCGAAGGTGTTGGTATTGGCGTCACTTCGTCGACTGCGAACATTTCCTTTGCAGCGTGTTGTTCCCTGTAAAGTTTTTTCACACCATGTGTTGCTGGGAACTTAATCATTTTGTGAAGGGCCAATGGTACTGCCTTCATGTTGTGGATCTAAGGCATTTCGAGCAGTGCATTACATCTCATGTTACCTTCGATGACATGGAATTTCGTATCTTGGATAGTTCCAGTCACATTTACTGGTAGGAATATCTCCCCCTTCGTTGTTTCACTAGCCATGCTGAAACCATTTAGGACTCGAGATGCAGGTACAATTTGGTCTTGCATGCCGAGCTGCTTTACGACCCTCGATCTGATGATGTTCGCCGAGCTAGCTGGATCTACTAAAATACGCTTAATATGAAAGTTATTTAATAAAATGGAAATTACCAGGGCGTCGTTTTGTGGCTGAGAAATGCCCTCCACTTCTTCGTCATTGAATGATAAAGTGCCTTCGGGCACATAGTCTCGAGTCCATTTCTCACTGGTGATAGACACCTTAGTGCGTTTGAATATAGGTCCTTGTGGGACGTCGACCCCACCTACGATCATGTGAATAACATGCTGAGGTTCTTCTTGATCGTTCTTTCTGTTTGCGTCTCTTTCTCTGAAGTGTTTTTTAGCCCGGTCACTGAGGAACTCTCGAAGATGGACTTCGTTGAGTAATCGAGCCATATATTCTCTCAGTTGCTTGAAGTCTTTGGTCCTATGGACATGGGTTCCATGATATTTACACATCAAGTTTGGGTTCCTCTGAGAAGGTTTGGTTTGTATAGGTCAGGGCCACCTAGTGTCTTTGATCATTCCGATAGCCGATATAATCCCTGATGCATCGGCACTGAAATTGTACTCTGATAATCGAGGCGCTTTTGTGGGATCCGCGTATTTGTCGAAGCCAATTTTACTCATAAGTCCCCGAGAATTTTTCCCTCGATCACTCCTTCGATCGTTCCTGGCGGAATTTTGTCTTGGACCGTTATTCCTCCGATTTGCAACATATGGCTGGTATCGATCTTTATTCAGCCTTGATTCTCTATCATAATCTCTCTAGCTTTGACCTGTCGACCGGTTTGGATGTATTGAACCTGAGGGGGCTCCTTATTTTCAACTGGTATCTATTGTGAACGTCAACCCAAGTCACTGCTAGGTACTCTTCAAGATTTTTTTCTGTGGCGTGATGCTATCGAACTCCGCTCATTCAACCCTTGAGTGAAAGCCTGAACAACCCAATCATCAGTCATTGGCGTTAACTCCATGCGTTCCATTTGGAATCGAGGTACGAACTCCCTTAGCATCTCGTTATCCCTATGCTTTACTTTGAAGAGGTCCGATTTTCTTGTTGCAACCTTTATGGCCCCAACGTGTGCCTTTACAAATGAATCCGCCAGCATGGCGAATGAATCAATTGAATTCGGTGGCAAGTTGTGATACCAAACCATTGCTCCCTTCGACAGGGTCTCCCCGAACTTCTTCAGCAGTACAGACTCGACTTCGTCATCCTCCAAGTCATTACCTTTTATGGCGCACGTATACGAAGTAATGTGCTCGTTGGTGTCTGAAGTCCCGTTGTATTTAGGTATATCGGGCATTCGGAACTTCTTCGTAATGGTCTTCGGATCCGCGCTCGGAGGGAATGGTTTTTTCACTAACTTCTTGGAATCCATCCCTTTTAAGATTGGTGGTGCCCCCAATATCTGGTCAACTCGGGAGTTGTAAGTTTCCACTTTCTTGTTGTTGGTCTCGATTTTCTTCTCTACAAATTCTATTCTCTTAGTGAGCTCTTCGAGCATCATCATTATAGCACGATCGGTGGTCGATGTGTTATCCCCCGATCTTTCAGGAACTTGCTCAGTACGGCGAGTGACCTCTTGTTCGACCCTATTCGGTTCCCTGTGATAATTCTGTAACTGACCAATGGCGTTTTGTTGAGCTTGAAGAATTTCAAATATCCGTTAGAGACTGACTCCTTCATCTCCTCTGCCTATGCACCTCGACCGTCAGTTCGAGACTCTCTGCGGTCTGCGCCCAAATCCGCATTCAGAGCCACATGAGAACTGACATCAACCGGGTTGACAGGCGGTGCTCCTCCGAGGTCGGCCTGTTGCGCCTCGACTCCTAGAGCAATAACATTCTCGTTTTCCCCGTGATGTCCGAGGCCATTGTCACCATATGTAGATGTGTTTTGTGTGTTTGACATGATTTAACCTGAAAACAAAAATTCGTGACAAGAACAAGTGTAAAATAGTGTGTATACCAGAACTAGCACTGAACAATCACTATTATCCTTAGCCCCACGGTGGGTGCCAAACTGTGTACCTTGAAAATACGAGTAACAATTAAACTTGTAATGTGGTTATAAAGATACACAATCTGATTCAATGCCAATTGGTAAATGACTAGATGAATAAATGAGTTAAAACGATTAAGATAAATCAGACTAGTGTCGTTGCAATTAATTGACCTCGATCGGAACAAGCTCGAGATCAAGCGTTAAGAACAATAAGAACAATAAGAACAATGGTAAATTGTAAGCAAGTAAAAGAGCAGTGTATTGTTATGTCTCATTAAGCGTATCTAATATATGATTGTTACAAATGAACATGGTTCTTCTTTATATAATTAGAGCAATTCTAAATAAGGTATAACTCAAATTTTGGATGTAAAATCTATGATTGGTATCAATAGCCATTAGCAGTTTTGTCAATCCCGAGATGAGTGGTCTTTCACTGATATCTCGCTATTCCGTTACCCGATGTCGATTGCGTCCGATCTCGATCTTTCGGTCTTCGTATTCTTTGAGCTCGAACTCGCATCGATACGAGCTTAACCTCGAGGCAGACCCTCGAGTGCATAAAATCAGACGTGCTCGATTTTAACCGTATACAATTTAGTTATGGTTTAAACATTGCTTTAGTTATTTAATCACAATCATTGATTTTAAAATATGACATATGTCCCACATTCAAGTAAGAACGGTGAAGATAATTTACAACGTTCAATTTAACTTTATAAAATAAATTCCCTTTCAACTCTACCCCAAGTTTGAATAATCGACATATTGATTTGACGCAAAAAGGAGGGTATAAATGATTTTCACACGTTTAGAATTTGGGGAAACGAAGACAAGGAGAAATGGAGACGCGTGATAAGTTAAAAAAATGTAATACTTTCTACTTATAAACTTAATCTGGCAAAGATTAATTAGTTGGTTTATGTAACCATCCATACCATATAAACTGAAAAAGTAAGCACAACTAAATCTAATATAAAAATTATTTAGGATGTTATTCATGGCCATCTTGTACGTATAGTTAGCTGGATTGCAAAAGCTAATCTTTGATCCCATTAGACAATTGTTGCAGACTTGCAGGCGTGAAGCATGGGAGCCATCAAACTTTAGAATATTGCTTTAAAGGACTTTTACACCTGTAAATGAAGAATTTGCAGAAAGTAGACACCCAAAAAGACAGACAAGTGCACTTAGCAAAATCATATATCTTTAGAATTAATTAATGAATCTTAATTTGGAGAGTATACTTTTCGATAGTTAAATAATACTGATGAATGAACTTTTCCTTTAGTTGATCACTAAATCTTTTGGAATGAGGATTGTTGTATGAATCTTATTAGGCGTTTCAAATATATGCATCAAAAGAGATGTACATGTATACGGTCGAAATCGGAGCCCGAATTCGAGGTCTTAATTGTACCCCGAGCTCGAGCTCGAGTAACTCAAAGAAGGGTTCAGATCCAGCTGAAAAATGCGCACCTCCGAGGAGCAAATCGTAGGCTCAGGATGGTCTATTTCGAAGACAGTACCATTTCGGACACATTCAAGAAAGAGCGGAAATTTCTTAAGGGCACAAAGGTCAGGGTGTAAATTTCGGAATAGGGTTGTACAAGTCCGTACTAGGTAGTTATACAGATGCACCAATAGAATCTCTTTACCATAAATAGAAATGTACCATATTTAGGATTTCCTCTCAATATAAAGGGACCCCAATCATTTGTAAAGATTATCTTGTCACTTCAAAAGGAATATACTACCTTACTTTTCTCGTTTACTTTGCTCAGAATTGTTATTCAACTTTATAACTTTTACTTTATTGTTCTTGCTTTATTACCCTTAACTCACCTCGAGGCCTCCAAAAATATCGAGCTCGCGGTCCCCATTGCTCTAGCAACACTGGTTTGGTTCATCAATTCTTCTCGCTTATACTTAATATTAACTAGTATTGGAATATATCACGTATTTTTAGAATCACAAACAAAATTTTATTGTTTTCACTATTTTCGAGGTAAACAGTTTTGCTCCCACCGTGGGGTAAAATATAATAGTAATTATTTCGTTGATTGTTTTCTGATAACACACGTTATTCTTCACACTTTTTCTTGTCAAATATTCTTTGATTTCAGGCTAAAATATGCCGAACTCAGCAAACGCACCAGTGCATGGTAATGACGGCCTTGGATTCCATGGAGAAAATAATGCAACAACTTCAAGGACCAGTGTGCCACCGTTTAACCATGGGGTACCACCGACCCCTAACCCAGTCGACGTTGGTTCACACATTGCTTTTAACGTCAACTTGGGCACTGATGTTGAAGGAAGCGTACGCATAGAGGACCATCCCGATGCCCAAATGGAATAGGCTCAAGGCGAAAGATAAGTCAGTTTACAAGAAAATTTTGAAATGTTGCAAGCACAACATGTTGATATCTCTCAGTTGCAAAGTTAGCAAAAGACTACGAGCATGGCAGGGCCAGAAACTATTCATCATGCTGAACAAGCCCCGGAGAGGTCGAGCAACAATGGGTTGGTAGCTGACCATACCGTCATGAAAATTCTCGAAGAACTCACAAAAAGGATCGAGTAAGGAGAAAAAAGGATCGAGGACAACGATAAGAAGGTGGAAATGTATAACTCGAGGGTCGACCAAATACCGTGAGCACCTCTGGGTTTTAAAAGACTGGATTCAAAGAAGTTCGCACAAAAGCCTTTTCCCCCGAGTGCGGCCCCAAAACCCATTATGAAGAAGTTTCGTATGCCAGACATACCCAAATATAATGGGACTACCGATCCCAATGAGCACATCACCTCATATAGTTGTGGTATAAATAAAAATGATTTGGAATATGGCGCAATCGAGTCTGTTTTACTAAAAACGTTTGGAGAAACTTTGTCTAAAGGGGCCATGATTTGGTACCATAACCTTCCCCCGAACTCAATGGATTCATTTGCCATGTTGGAAAATTCGTTTGTAAAGGAACATGCTGGTGCCATAAATGTTTCAACAAGGAAGTTAGACGTTTTCAAGATCAAGCAAAGGGAGAACGAGATTTTGCGGGAATTCGTATCCCGGCTCCAGTTGGAACGAATGGAGTTTCCACCAGTCTTCGATGACTAGGATGTACAAGCTTTCACACAGCGGCTAAATGAAAAAAGTTAGATACCTTCGAGGCAGTTGAAGCAGAACTTGATCGAATATCCCACCATGACTTGGGCGGATGTACATAACAAATACAAGTCAAAGATTAGGGTCGAAGATGACCAGTTAGGATCCCCTTCGGGGTCGGCTTATCCAAGAAGGTTGAAATCAAAGGAGTCGAGAGATGCAGATAGGGAGCCATGTCCGAACAAGGAAAGATATAATCCTTACATCGAGGACCGAAGGAACAATGCGAGGCGTAACATACCTCAGAATGATCGAAGAGAAGATCGAAGGAAGAATTTTCGGGGACTCATGAGTAAGACCGGATTTGATAGGCACTTATGACCGGTGGAGGCACCCCGATTATCTGAATAAAACTTTAGCATCAATGCCTCGGGTATCGTCTCAACCATCGATAAAATTAGAGATACCATATGGCCTAAGCCCATACAGACTGATCCTTCTCAAATGAACCCCAACTTGATGTGCAGGTATCATGGTGCTCATGGGCACAGGACCAAGGATTGCATGCAACTCAGAGAGGAGGTAGCCTGATTGTTCAACGGGGGGAATCTTTGAGAATTTCTCAGTGACCGGCCCAAGAACCATTTCCGTGGAAGAGACACGAACAGGAAGAATGAGCCAGAAGAACCTCAACATGTTATTCATATGATCATTGACGGAGTCGACATCCCACATGGATCCTATTACAACCCATATTCACGTTCATTGGCTCATGCCATAAGTTAATCGACGTAAATCTAAGAAGAGATTATCTTTGAAATGATAAGAAGTTAATCCTATTGATCTTAAACAATACAAGAGTGTATAAGGGTGATTAACAAGTATTAGAAGTTAAACGAATCAAGGATGTTGGAACTCGTATTTCTGGGTAAACATAGGGGTGGATAATATTCTCAAGAGGTCGTTTATTAAGGTATTTGAATCATATAATATTCGTATCATAAGTCTTGAATTCAAACGAGTTATGAAATATAAGTCGACAAAAGTTATCGCAACTTATGTTCATAATTTTACTTAAACTTTAGGTCAAATGTTATTAAACGTTTCTCCCAATCTACTTGGAATTACGGGGTGATCTACCCACTTAATTGTATATCTATGAATCTAGTTTCAAATTCATTAAACCTTTTATCAATACGACATCAGAGTAGATATACATTGGGCTTGTTGCGAGACTGCACAAGTTGCTAGGAGACAAGTAGGTGTGTCACCTACTTGGTTAAATGATAGCCCAAAAATAGGAAATTTCGGGTCGTCCAAAATGCCAATTTAAAGGGTTATCTCCTTCAATATAACCCTCATTATATATCAATAACCAGACCTAAACCCCTGCAAACTTCCTCCTAAAAATTACCCACAAACCCTAATTGATTTTCCCTCTCTTTCAAGTTTTAATTGGGGGTAAAACCTATAGTTTGAAGTACCAAGGGAAGGGTTGAGTTATCCAACAAGTAAGGTAAGTTTACTGATCTATTTCATCCATTTTTTCTGCTGTATGGCAATTCGTTCTATACTGGTAAGAACTCACGAGACGGTGATCGGAAGCCGTGAGTTCAAATTATTCACTTGTAGCGGATTGTTTTGTGTTGCTGTTGGGATGAGTGTGTTACTGATATTTTGTGGTGTTTTGGAGGAGGAAGGGTGTGGATAAAAACCATATAGATGTAGGGTTTTGGGCTGTTCGTTCGTCGTAATATTTTCTGGTCGTTTGACACAACTACGGTGGTCATCTTATGTATGAAGTTATTAGGTTGTGTGTGGACTGTTTTGGGAGGTCCAATATGATTATTATTGATGTTGTTTGGGATTTTTGGTGATTGTTTTAACTTTTGCGAAGTCATATATATAGGGGAGGTGTTGTCCGTTTCATTGTAAAATAGGTAGTGGTCGATACATACTAGTTATGACGCTTAAAAGATAACGATGGTGTCGTTTCTCTTATTGTAGTCTAAGGAGTCGTGACATTTGCATAACTTGAGGTTGGGGAAGTATATACAAGGTATGTGAGGATATCCCTTTCCTTATTTTGCATGACTCCGATTGTATATAATGCAATGAACGAGCTTCCAAAGTTACTCTACTCTTAGAAGCTAGCAGTACTTACATTGTTTCCCTTATGGAACAATAATGTTGAGGTTGCTTCTCTTATTATTATGTTATCAATGTTGTGGGTACTTCCTGATTCTTATAAGATTCATGATAAAGAGTTAGTATGGAGAATATCGACCTTACGTCACTCCGAAAGGTTCAGAATATGATTCCAATGAGTCATGCATGCATTGTGTATATATGTTTCTATTTTACTCTACTGAGCTGTGCTATAGTCGGCCGGGTACGACACCTATTGTGCAACCACTGATCAGTTGGGTTTTACCAAGCTCCACGTGGCCGAGTACATTTTATTGAGCCTATTACGGACGAGAACGATATGATGATGATGATTCCCACAGAGGCGTATGTTTTGAAGGTTTATGTATATATATGTATGTATCACGCATTTCATGTTAGTAGCCCTCAGAGGTACACTGATGTTACAGGTTGTATATTTTCTATCCTTGTTTACATTATTGTTCTTACTTATGCTTTCCTGTCTAACATACTCAGTACTTTATTCGTACTGACGTCCTTTTTATTTGTGGACGCTGCATGTCGTGCTGCAAGTCCTGATAGACAAGTAACCGCAGCACCCGCACCACAACAGGCTTTCCATTTTAGCAGTTATTGGCGAGATCCCTTCTCCGGACTTGTCGTGGTCTTGGTATGCATTTTTGTTATAGGTATTATGGGTATGTCGGGGCCCTATTCCGGCTATGTTGCATTACTTATTCTCCTTTAGAGGCTCATAGACAACTGTCGACTCATGTATAGTCTAGTATGCCTTGTTGGCTAATTTTTGTTGTATAGTCTTTCATGGCAGCGTTGTAGACCGTACCTTATATGTAGTTTCTTAGGAATCTTGTCATCCCATGTGATTTATGTTCATGCCATTATCTTTTATTTTTGATTGTTCATGATCCATATCTACCATTTATATTGATCTTATCAGCCCTTAAAGATAATAAAGAAGGTTGGACAAAATATACGTTGGTGCTCGGCAAGTATGGCCCGGGTGTTAGTCATGATCCTCCAGTTTCGGACGTGACTGACCTATATTCAAACGTACTAAATTATCAATCACAAGGGAGAAGAGGACCCGGGACTACATGCCTGAGGACACCCTCACATTCAATGAGGAAGACACCGAGGGCTTATCTCATCCTCACAACGATGCACTGGTAATTTCTATCCATTTAAATAAAGTTCAAGTTAAATGTGTTCTCGTGGATCCAGGTAGCTCGGCAAATATAATCAGGTCGGGGGTCATTGAGCAGCTCAGAATGCTTGACCAAATCATACCAGCATCTTGGGTCTTGAATGGCTTCAACATCGCAAATGAAACAACGAAGGGGGAAATAATCCTCCCATTCATCATGGGCGGAACCAGGCAGGACATAAAGTTTCATGTCATCGAAGGAGACATGAGGTATGATGCTTCGCTAGGAAGTCCTTGGATCCATAGCATGCGGGCAGTGCCATCAACCCTTCATCAAATGATCAAGTTTCCAACAAAAGATGGCGTGAAAACGGTATATGGGGAGCAACATGCAGCTACAGAGATGTTTGCGGTCCATGACTTGGCGCCAGTATCAATGCCATCGACATCGAAAAAGTCAAGCTTCAAGGACAAAAAGGTAGCAAAATAGCAATCAAAACTCATGTCCTCGGGTGGGCCAGAGGAACAGGATCAGGTGGTCGAGGACGAAGAAGAGATATTCCTTACCCCTTGAGCCTTCGTCGTCCCCGAGGAGTCAGATGCGATGAAGTATATGGTAGAGGATCTCGAGCAGGTGGTATTGATCGAGCATCTGCCGTAATATAAGGTATACCTGGGAATGGGATTAACTCCCAAGCTCAGGGAAAAACTCATTCAATTCCTTATCGATAACATTGATTGCTTTTCTTAGTCCCACTTAGATATGACAGGGATCCCACCGGAGATAACCACCCATCGACTAAGTGTCGGTCTCAGATTTAAATCGGTGAAGCAAAAAGGAAGGCCTCAATCTGAGGTAACCCACGCATTCATCAAAGACAAGGTAACCAAAATTCTTAAGATTGGGTCCATCACGGAAGTTAAGTATCCTGATTGGCTAGCTAACAGAGTAGTAGTCCCTAATAAGGGAAACAAACTTAGAATGTGTATAGACTATAAAGATTTACAATACCTTTTGTGTATAAATATTTATAGTCTATATACATTCTAAGTTTGCAGGAAACCCCTTTTTCATATATACAAAAGGTATTGCAGAGGAGTTCCACAAAACGAAAAGATTACAAAAAGATAGAAAACATTATATCTACACTAGGGAGGCATCCCCCCTCCCCCCGGGCCGATGATTTTCCTCGGAATTGTCACTTCCTCAGGACCAGCCCCTTCCTCGGCAGTAGCCTCTTCTTCAAACTCCTTCTCTTCTTTTCTGGAACCACCCTGGCCATCTTCAATGTCATCATCAATGTTGGAGGTAAGGACAAATTTGGCATCAGCCTCGTCTGCCTTAGCTTGCTTTATCTCTTCGGAGAGATCGAAGCCCTTGGCGTGAACCTCTTCGAGAGTCTCCCTCCAGGATCGGCACCTAGCATAATCATTTCTTCGCTTCTCCCGGTCAGCAACCCCCCTCAAATCCATCTGAGCATCGGAAGCCACCGTCTTGTTAGCCTTGGTTTGTATCTCTTTGGCTTCGGCCCGGACTGCCACTATTTCGGCCTCAACCTTTGCAATATTAGCCTCGAGTTCTACTAATCTGCCAGCCTGGACCGAACTGCTTTCTTACGTGTTCTGAAGTTGAATCTCTAGGGCAGAAACCTTCGCCAGTGCATCATCTTTAACTGCTGCCAAGGCATCCATCTTTGCTTTCCATTTATAGCATTCCGGAGTTGACTTGGTCAACCTCACAACGAAGGCTCTCCAGCGTCTCCATATTTAGTTGCAGCTGAGACACTGAAGTGTTAGCCTCCGAAGACGGGAGAGGAAGCCCGTATTATTTCAGACAGACGTCATTTGCTTCTCTTGATCGTCCTCATATTCATGAGCTTTGGTCAACCCTGATCGAAGATGCTTCAGTTCTTCCTCCTTTTTTTTGCAAAGGAACCTAAGGGTATTTTTTTTCTCACAATGACGCAGTTTGGCCTTAAATTTATCGAAGGCCTGCAGAAAAGAAAGGAATGACCAATTAAGAAAAAGAAGAAAGTACGACATTAAAAAAATTGCAGCACCGCGAAAAACTTACAATCGAGTAGAGGCATTAGGCCTCTTTGAAGATTGAATTTACATCCGCCAGGTCGGCTTCATCGACACAGGAAAAGAAACCTTGGAAAGGGACATCTTCGCTCGGGACTCCGCCTAACTCGGGCGTCTTCAAGTTCTGAGCATCCCTAATAGCATTCTCAGAGTAAGCCGGAAGCGACGGGGAATAATCTATTGTCACGGCCTCGGGATATCACCCGATGAGCTATGTTCAAGCGGAGGTTCTATGAATCTTTCTCCCTTTGGAGTGTTTCCAAAAGTTTGGGGAGCAGTCACCACATCAGGTGACTCAGGGCCTTCGCCTTTTTATCTCTCGAAGTCCTTTCTTCGTGGCTATGGGCTCCGACCTAAGCAAGCTTGATAGCCTCGATAGATTTTCTGGTTTGAGCTACCAAAGTCGAACCCTCCACCTCGTCACCTTGATCGCCGCACAATGGTGGACCGAGTCAATGTCCACATTAATGACGACGCTCTTCTTGCGCCCCCAAGCTGGGTCTGCTTTGTTTTGGTTGTCCTTGCTCTTCGAAGACCTTTTTCTTTTGTTATCCTTTTTTGGCTTTGAACCCGAAGGTCTCAGTTCCTCCTCGAGAGGGGGAGACCTCATCTCAGAGAACTCATCGATAACTGCCACAGATGATTTGATTCATAGGAAGAAATGCGTTTTTAATAAGGAAAGAAATATTGAAATACAAATCGTGGTGTTTTGTTTCCCACTTGCCCTTCGACAAGTCCCACCACTTGAGATTGTCATATGAAGAAGTAGCTATTAGTTTATGGACCCGCTCCTCGAGGTCGAGGACCACATTGGGAATCCACGGGACCATTACGAAAAAAGGGAAATGAATATTATGCGAATATCAGTAAAAAATATGGAAAAACATAAGCGAAGAATTCCACTCACGTTTGAAGTTTCATTTTTCAAGGAACGGCAGGAACTCGTTTGAAATAACATCGACAATCCTCACCTATATGAACCGACTCATCCAACCTCGAGCCTTGTCTTCGTCATTACTGGGAATAAAGGACTTGGTCATTCCTAGTTGAAGTTTGATCAAGCCTCTAAATAATTGAGGTCGATATAAGCGGATGAGATGGTTGAGGGTGAACTCGAGCCCGACCTTTTCAACGAAGAACCTCATCATTATCACTATCTTCCAAAGGGACGGATGAATCTAGCCTTGGGTAACTTGATATGTTCTACAGAATTCAAGCAGGAGCGGATCGAGAGGACCCAACGTAAAGGAGTAAGTGTACACACTTAGGAAACCCTCTACGTGGGTTGTGATGTCCTCTTTAGGAGAAGGTATCTGCAGCACGACTTTCTCTTCCCAACCACACTCTCTTCTCACAACTTCGAGGTACTTTTCCATAATTGAACTTATATACCTCGAGGCGTGCTCTTGACGGCCAGGAACATTGGGAGGATTCTCGACTGTAAAATTATTTTTCAAAGAATAATTGCTCGACAAAATTTCATGAAGAGCTGGCGGTTTACCTCTTTTTCAAAGAATAATTGTGAATTGAGACCGGGGAAACCCTATCTCTTTCATATACCATGAATCTTTACACTACAAATATTTCCATAGGAGAGTAATAAACTTTAGCATGCGTGGTCAAAACACTCGTCATTGGCGTAGATGACAACAACGACAATGGATGGATGGAGCGGTTCATCGTCATCGCTACTAGGGACATCTTCACGACCACAACTCCATCCTTTCACGAGTCATGAAACCTTTTCTGTAAGTTTCTGGTCCCCTATTTCCTTTATTCGTAAAAAGGTCATTTCTTGCTTTTGTTGGTCTTCTGTTTCCTTCGTTTTAGCTACCCGATGGGAAGCATCACATGTTCAAGGATTGGACCAATGGGTTCCGAAAATTCTAGACATCACATTTCCGGAATCCAGGCGGTGGAAGGAGATGGCCCCCAAATACGGGTAGAAGGCCAAAAGTCATCGTAAACCAAGTCCTTGTTTCATTCATCTATGTACAAACACAAGAAATTTCATGAATAAATTGATAACTCTATTCTTTCTTATATTGGGCTTTGAGTAGCCCTATCATTTGCACAAAGTCGATGCCTTAGATGACCCTGCGGAGGTAATGCTGGTTTTTTAAAATGCCCTTGCTCTAAGCAGAACTCGTGGAACTAACCGACCTCCAGTGAGGGCGCCTCGTCTTGGAGTCGCCAGACCGAGAGCAAGAAACCAAAGAGAAGATGCTCCTCCTTATTTGGGACTCAAGAGAAAAGGTAAAGGAAAATGCCAACCGAATCGGCCACAGTGGTCCTCGTTGACGAAGGGGAAGCCAGTGATGAAGGGGATTCCCTTCAAAGGATAAAAGGATCTTCGTTATCTCAACCGGATTCTCAGCTAGGGGAGATTCAAAATGTAACGTCAGATGAAGTTGAGGCACTTTGGGGTGAGATGGGCTTGATAAACAACACTTCCTGTTGTTTCCAAGACACCTTTGTTGCCTCCCGTAAAAGAAGTTCGAACCCTGAGCTCTTTGTGCCTCAATCATCTGAGCAAACAACAATCACCAATATTTTCTTCCAATATCACTTCTTCTACCCCTATGCCAATAACTTCACTCCCACCGACACAAACCTCTTTTGCCACCAACACCAACTGCATCTCTTCCACGATAAAAGCCAATAGAGAAAAAAATTACCCCCGGTCCCCTGACCATCGAAACTTGGGGGGGGGGAATTACTAAAACCCTTTTCAAGACCCTCGAGGGAAGCGAGGAGACACTATTTCAATTTCGAAAGAATGTCATCTTTTATCCAAGTCAGTGGGGCGTGCTAATTATTTTAAGCCGCTGGCTTAGGAGAGGGATTTGAAGAAGATGGGCTCCGTTTTTGGGGAGTTCCCCATAAACAACAACATGCATAGTGCAATGCAGGTATCATACTAGTTTCCTCGTATCTTCTTTCCTCCTCCTAGGTGTAACGATAATCCTAATATTAACCTTCTATTTATAGGATAACCTTCTTGCTTCTGAAGGCATGCAAATGTTGATCCTTGAAAAACAAAGACTTTCTTCCAAGTGGGATCAACTTTTAGCTGAAAGGAATCGACTTTCTGCGCACCTCGCGGCGCTGAAAGCAAAAGTTGCAGAGATGGATGAGCATGAGGCTCAGTTACAGCAAATCAAGCAAGATATGATGGCTCATATCCAAGAAGCTTCACAATTACATGAAAAACTTCAAAAGGCTAAGGTTAAGTCGGCCGAACTACATGACACTGTAATCGTCGATACCGAGTGCGAGTCTGCATTCGAGGGGCAAATCAATAATTTGAAAGACAAATTATGCTCCAAAACCGAGGAGGCCAATGCTGTCGAGAAGAAGATGGATCAAACGGAAGAGAGGCTGAAGAGGATCATTGAGCAAAATCTGTTTCACTTAACTACCAATGTTGAGTTTGACTCCCGCCTCAGCACTATGAAATCCGAAAGAGAAGGGCTCCAGACTGAAATTGAAAAACTTCAAGCAGAACTCCAGGACCAAGAGGATTCCCTCATATTTGAGAAGACTTATGCTATATATCATATGAAGAGGAAAGACTTTGAATAGGCTAAAAGGGGCATCGTCGGTATTGATGAGACTTCACCCCAGTCGAAGACCCCTTCCTTTGTAGATCTCCGGATTTCACCCCGACCCAAGAATTTTTTCACGGCCCAAAACTAGAGTTAACTGCTCGTGAAAATATTTTTGCTCGGCCCACTGCAACTGACTCCTCGAGTAATAGTTTTGAGTATGTGGGAAACAAAGGGGAGACTGGAGAAGATAATAGCCTTGACCCGATAGTGGGTCTGCCTTCCTCTACTAGGGTAAACAATAGTCATTTCTCCCTCCAGGTGTTGGCAGCAATGGTGTATTACTTCTTTTTCTTTTATTTTATTTTGTAATTGTGCCAAACCTTTTATCGAGTTTGGCACTTGATAAATAAAGAACTTTTTGCTTAATTGTTATGCAAAAATATTCCTTTTATGATTATTCGATTAAATCTTCAGGTATATTTTCATTTGGTAGCTTTTGAGTCTAGGCATAAACTCTTCTGGAATACACCCTTTACTATGAGGGTTTCATAAGAGAGGGCCTTTATGTTTATGGTGCTCTTAAATATGACATCTCCTTTTAATTCCGATACAAGCATTTGAAGTTTTTGGTGACTTTCAAACAATAAAATTAACTCATTTGGACAAGAAATAAGATAAAAATAAAATCACTTCGTTTTATTCCCTCTATTCTTAAAAGTACATAGGCATTTGTTTGCTTAAATAAATAGAAGTTTCCAATTCGTGTGGCTAACTTTTACAGCTTCTTTCTACGGTGTTTATCATGCAGCCCCCAGTCTTGATGACACAGTGGTCCCAATTCTCACAGTCCTGATTTTCGTGGCGTTTCTTAGTGTTGTATCAGACATTATTCCCCTAACTGTTCGAACGCAAAGCATGCGAAATCGAACACTGGAAGTCCTGTGTCCAAACTGCTGCTTCACCGATGGAAACAACTTGTGAATGATTAAATAGTCCTTTATAAAAACGGAAGGCAAGGATTTCCATCAAGCCAATGATTATTTTACCATCCAAATAGCCGTTTAACATCAATGTGAAAATAGTAGTTCCTTGATATTCAATGGTCCTTCCTTTTCCGATGACAGTTCCTTCGTAGTATGCCTTCTGTCACTGCCTCGTTAAACACCTTGCCAGAAAATCTCGATTGGCACAAAAACTGGTCGAAGGGGAAAACGAGTGCAACACATACTTCTACAATTAGCAGGATCCATCTGCAATTCTGAGATGATTCATGTTCCAATTACTGTGCAATTTAACCCGATCTTGATTTTCCAACTCATATGATCTCTTACCGGTTATAATTGAAACCCGGTAAGGACCTTCCCAAATTGGTCCCTGTTTTCCGATGTTGACTTCAAGAGTGCTCTGAGTCACCTTCCTCAAAACCAAATCCCCTACATTGAAATGGCGGAGATTAGCCCTGTGATTTATTATCTTTCCATCTTTTTTTGTTAAGCACCATCCTTATGTATGCCACGTCCCGTTTGTTCATCGAGCAAGTCCAACTTCACTTGCAATGCTTCATTGTTTATCTCTTTGTTTGCTTGAGAAAATCCTAAAGTCGGCTATCCAACCTCTACCAATAGCAGATCCTCCACACTCTATACGACTAAGAAGGGTGTTTGTCCCTTGCTCGACTTTGACATTGTATGATATACCCATAGTACTCTTGTTAGCTCATTGGGCTATTTGTCCTTAGAATCTTCCAACTTCTTCTTAAGGTCTGAATAATTATCTTGTTTGTTTATCTCTCCTGTCTGTTAGCTCTTGGATGGTACAACGAAGACTTAATTTTCTTGATTTTTTACCCTTCCAAAAACATTGTGACTTTTCAACCTATGAATTGCAGCCCATTGTCATAAGCAATTTCCTTCGGTATTCCGAACCGGCAGATTATGTTGTCCCATATGAAGTCGACCTCTTCGTGCTCAAAAATATTTTAGTTATGACCTACTTCAACTATTTAGTGAAATAATTAGTTAAAACTAAGAGAAATCTTACCTATCCGACGTCCGGTGATAGAGGAAAAACTATGTCCATCCCCCATTTCATGAATGTCCACGGGGACAATATCGAATGCAAAAGTTCTACTGGTTGGTGCACCAACTGCATGTGAAGCTGACATTTTTCACATTTTTGAATGAATATTTTTGCGTCCTGCTCCATCTAGTGCCAGTAGTAACATGTCTTGATCAACTTTAGCACTATACACAAGAATGATTCCCGAAAACTCCTTCGTAGACTTTCCTCATCACATAATAGGCCTCCGAGGCCCCTAGACACCGAGCCAATGGCCCTATGAATAACCTCATGTATAACTGCCCATCTACAAGTTGATATCGAGCTGCATTGGTCGGCAGTGCCTTGGATGCCTTTGGATCCTCGGGTACTTTACCATGCTAGAGATACTCGATGAACTCATTCTTCCAGTTTCAGACCAAGTTTGCTGAATTATGTTGCAGTAACCATCCATGTCCCATACCGAATACATATCTCTCATAGTTCGACATGAAGGCCCTAACTCAGTCACCAACCTCTCCAGTCTCTCAAGATCTCAAATGTCATGCAAATTAGCCCAACTAGCAATAACATGAAGTATCAACAAAGAATAATAGAGAATGAGATATGATATACAAGAAAAATATGAGACTGAGTGCAAACAACAAATAACAGGTAATTCAACATGTACACGACCTATGTGGGCTCCAACAACATCAACACATAGCCTAAACATGATTTCTAACATGAATTGTAGTCAAATTTCTATAACACATAGAGAATATATAGTTAGCAACAAGCTATTCAACTTCACAATTTCCATGGAATGGATCAAGTCCCAATTCCTATAGTGCATGTTCACACGCCTGTCACCTCCAAACCTGTCGTATAACAAAAAATCTGGGGTTTCCTTCCCTGTAAACCAGATTTTGAACTGTTACTTACCTCAATCCCAACAAAATCCCTACTGCAATACACCTTTTCCTTGCAAATCGACCCCCAGAACGTCTCAAATCTATCATTAAACCATACAATACAATCAACACGGGCTAAGGAATCAATTCCCTAAGAAAGTACGCAATTTTAATAAAAATGTCACGACCCAAACTAGAGGATCATGACTAGTACCCGGGCCATACCTGCCGAGCACCAACGTACATTATATCTAATTCTCTTATTATCTTTAAGGGCCGACGAGATCAATGTAAGTGGTACATATGGATTATGAACGCCAAACAATGAAAGATAATTGAATGAACATGCATAACATGGGATAATAACTACATATAAGTTAGGAGCTACCGCGCTTCCATGAAAGACTATACAACAAAAATCATCCGACAAGGCATACTAAACTATACTTAAGCCGACACCTGTGTATGATCCTCTAAAGGAGCATAAATAATGCAACATAGTCGGAATAGGGCCCCGACATTCCCATAATATCTCTAACAAAAATGCATACGAAGACCACGGCAAGTTCAGAGAAGGGATCTCGCTTATAACCGCTGAACTGGTAAGCCTACTATGGTGAGGGAACTGCGTCTACCTGTCTATCAGGGCCTGCAACACGACATGCAGCATCCACAAATGAAAAGGACGTCAGTACGAATGATGTACTAAGTATGTAAGGCAGGTCAATATAAATATGAACAATAATGTAAATAGAGGTAGAGAAGATACCACCTGTAACATCTGAGTTCTTCTAAGAGACAGTAACATGAAATGCATGATATATATATATATATATATACATAATATTTTAAAAACATCCGCGTTTGTGGGCATCATCATCATCGTATCAGCATCCGCCTCTGTGGGCCTCATCAACATCATATCATAATATCATACCCGGCCTCAAAGAGGACTCGGTAAACCGAACTGATCAGTGGTTGCACAATAGGTGCCATACTCGGCCGACTATAGTGCGGCTCGGTAGAGTAAAATAGATACATATATATATTGCATGCAGGACTCATT
>ML255992.1:55059-76886 GCA_005239495.1 Nicotiana undulata | reverse complement strand
AATATATATATATATATATATATATATATATATATATATATATATATATATATATAATGCATGCAGGCCTCATTGGAATCATACTTGAACCTTTCGGAGTGACGTAAGGTCGATATTCTCCGTACACGTTATTAGGATTAACTCTACATCAAGAATCTTATAATAATCAGGAAGTACCAACAACATTGATAACATAAGAATAAGAGAAGCAACCTTAACATCAATTGTTCCATAAGAAGGGAAACAATGTAAGTACTGCTAACTTTTAAGAGTAGAGTATCTTTGGAAGCTCATTCATTGCATTATGTACAATCAGAGACATGCAAATGAAGGAAAGGTGTTACGCCCCAGAATCGAGGGACGAGACTGGCGCCTAACCGGATGAACCCAGTCAAGCGGACCTGGATTGCCTTTCCTGCCCAACGTATTACCCCGCGTTCATATATACATTATTTCATGTGAGATAGCCGAATTTAGGTTCAAAGTACATTTTTCAACATAATTCCGTTTTTCCTCTTTCAGCATTTCAACGATTGATATCCAAACATACCAGGTACAAACGTAAGTTCCTAACAAGAACCGCAATTTCCGAGTACGTACAATTACTACCGAAATTACATATATACACCCACATCAAGTCTACGGAGCCTCTACGAATACTAGGGATTTTACATAACTTATCGGTAACAAGGCCCCGACTATACCTTTACAATATAAGCAAAAGAGGGTGGTATAATCCACACACGGCACCGAGGAGAAGGGACGTTATTACTGTGGAATAGTACTAGTATGTATGAACAAACTTTACCCCAAGTACAATCAAGCAGTACACAGATAAGAGACAGTTAATAGAATCCAACAAGCATTGCACAGAAATCAAAACAACCAAAATCAAGAGTTTCACAAATTCCTCTTTTCTTTTTCAACACCTCCATATTCAAGAGTCTCATAGATTTTCATTTCAATAGTGATAATGATCACATTCCATCCTTATTACCTCGGCCACCCTTATCACCTTCTCTCACCCTTATTACCTCGTCCACCCTTATTACTCCGTATTGTGGCGTGCAACCCAATTCCACCGGACAATTAACAATCACCACCAATTTAAATCACAAGGATCTTCATCATGAAGAACATAAGTTCATATCAACCAATAAATACGTGAAGTCAAGGCACAATGATCATTACCAATCAGTAATTCGTATATGGTGTTGCCACAATCATTTAACTCAATAAAATCAGTCCATATTTACATTCATCATTCGCTATACAGCCCTTAGCCTTTTGATACGATCAACAATGCATTTAATAGCAACATCAACCAACGAGTTAATCACAAAGAATCTCATCATCAAAGATATTCATTCATAATATCAAAATAACCATATGAAATCATGGACAAAGAAATCTTTATCCAACAGTGAATCATATACAATATGCCATCAACATAAAGCTCTATTAGTTATCCACGTTTTCTTTCCATTATTTACTACTCAACATTTAGCATTTAGATACATTCAACAATTAGATTCGTTATCATTTCTTTAGTTTGGTAGTACATCCTTTCATACCGAGGTGTTCAACAGTTAACGAGCTTTGCACGTGATAGAGTAAGCACAAGGAATCACCATTTTCACAACTTCACATAGCACGGTGGTATGGCAATCAACTAAGACAATAAGAGAATAGAATCTAACGTCTCAACACATTAGAACGATCAATTCACATAATCTCAAACAAAGTACACATACCATATGCTCGAACACCAACGAGAAGATTCTACAAGGGTTAAAATTAGCCATACATACCTGGAGTCGAGTTTCCCTTTTTTAACTTTTACTCACAATCACCGATCTGAATAGTACCATCAATCTAGTTCACAATTAAACATATTCAACTCATAATTGGAAGTCATGCATGCAATTCGGACTCTCTCAAGCATTTTGCCAAACACTATGTGAACCCATTAGATTTTCAACCCTATCTTTGTGAAGTTTACCCCAGCCCACTCCTTATTACTAGATTAACACCATTATTAAACATGCATGAAAGGTCTTAATTAATATTTTTAAGAGTCAATCCATGCCAACCATCCCTTTGTTTAAAATCAGAAAACTAATGGAAAAAGGGGATTGGGAACCCTTACCTGCTAGAATGGGGAAGAAGGATATTACTCGAAATACCGGGCCTGAGAGACCTTGAAAATCACTTTAATGGAAGGACCACTTTTTCTCTCAAGAACTCTCCTTTCCTTATCTCTATTTTGTTCAGAAAACCTTTTAAAATGAAAGGGGGCAAGGGTTAAATGAAACTGGGATCCGGTAAAAAAATTTGGAAAATTAAAAGACCGTGTCGAATATGCGGTCAGGAATGCAATCGCATTCCTGACATACGGTCCGCATATTGGAATGCATAATGACCCCCAGGTGGGCCATATTTTGAAAACATTCTGCCCGGGTATGCGACCACTATGTGGTCTGCATACACGTTATGCGATCACATTGTGTGTCGCATAACACCCCTTCAGTTGGGCAGTGATCTGCTCGTGTATGCGATCACTATGCGGTCCGCATACACGTTATGCGATCGCATAGTGCATTGCATAACACCCAAATTTCTGGAAAAATTAAGTTCTTTCAAATGCCGGAGTACTTTTACAAAATCAAGGTCCGTTTTAAGAATTTCCACAGAGATAACAACTCGGGGACTTATTCAGGTCTTATTTTAAACAAGAACTTTTATGGGTCTTTACATTCTCCCCACCTTAAGATCATTTGTCCTCGAATGAGGATTTTGGAACTCATTTGGTTTTTAAAACATGATACGCAAGCTTCCCAATTTACACTAACTTCAATATTTTCAGAAAATTTCTCCAGAGGTTCCCTTGTAATTAGGCCTATCTACCTGTATGAGAGCCCCCGAAACACATTTCCAAGCATCATTACACAAATTTTGTTATCCCTACAACTGGTATACCATTCATTACCTCAAAACTTGCCCATATTCAATTACCTTGACAAATACATATGACTTATCCTCTTGTCATCACAATTTAGCATAAGATTCAATTAGTGGCACATAACTTGCACATAACCTTGGGCCATTTCAGTGCGCCCCATACAGTTCAATCACCTAAATAGATCATAGACAATTTTTCTAACCATTACCAATCTACACTACCATTAATCACTTACTTAGCACATTTGTTTCACAAAACTTTTATTTACTTTAAAGGTGGCACACCACCTATTTAACAACTTTGTATACAGTTTTAGCACGCATTAGAAAGTTACAATATAAAATTGCCTACCATAATTCGCACGATCACTTCTACACACGCTCGAACAGATGGGGTATTTTTCTTTCATTTATTTCTCTGTTTCCCACGTGGCTTCCTCGACTCGTTGACTTCGCCACAACACTTTAACATAAGCAATCTCTTTGTTTCTCAATCTACAGACCTGCCTATCAAGAATAGCAAATGGAACCTCTTCATATGACAATTCTTCACTAACCTCAATGGTCTCAACTGGCACGATGACGGAAGGATCTCTAATTACCTTCTTCAAAATAGACAAGTGGAATACCGGGTGCACTAATGACATTTCAGGGGGCAATTCCAGCCTATACGCGACTTGCCCTACCCGTTGAGCGATCCGATATGGCCCGACATACCTTGGGATCAATTTCCCTTTCTTTCTGAACCGCATGACTCCCTTCATGGTAGATACCTTCAAGAATACCCAATCATCAACTTGAAACTCTAAATCTCTACGACGAACATCCGTATAGGATTTCTGACGACTCTGAGCAGTTTTTATCCTTTCCTGAATGAATATAACTTTTTCCATAGCTTGGTGAACAAGATCTGGCCCTATCAATTCTGCCTCACTAACCTCAAACTATTCGATCGGAGATCTACATCTCCTTCCGTACAATGCCTCAAATGGGGCCATCTGAATACTAGCATGAAAGCTATTATTGTAAGCAAACTCTATAAGAGGCAAGTGATCATCCCAGCTACCCTTGAAATCTAAAACACAGACCGCAACATATCCTCAAGCGTCTGAATAGTCCGATCCGCTTGACCATCCGTCTGTGGGTGGAAAGCTGTGCTGAGATTTACCTGAGTACCCAGACCTTGCTGAAATTTCCTCAATAAGTTAGCTGTGAACTGGGCTCCTCGATCCGAGATAATAGAAACTGGAGTGCCATGAAGTCTGACTATTTCCTTGATATACAACTGAGCGTACTGTTCTGCAGTATCGGTTGACTTGACTGGCAAGAAGTGAGCTGATTTTGTGAGTCGGTCCACTATCACCCAGATTGAGTCGAACTTGCACTGAGTGCGAGGTAACCCTACCACGAAGTCCATGCTGATCATCTCCCATTTCAACATCGGTATTTCCATAAGCTGAGTCAGCCCACCAGGCCTCTGATGCTCGGCCTTCACCTGCTGACAATTCGGACATCTAGACACCAAGTCCGCCACACCCCTCTTCATACCATTCCACCAATAAATCTCCTTGAGATCGTGATACATTTTCGTGGAACCTGGGTGAAAAGAATACCTGGAGTTATGAGCCTCTGCCATTACCCTCTCCCGGAGATTATCCACATCTGGAACACATAGTCTTCCCTGACATCGCAAGACACCATCATCATTGCCGAGTGAAAACGCTGAATTCTTGTGATTTAAAATTGCTTCCCTCAATTGTGTTAATGCTGGGTCTCTGAATTGTTTTTCCTTGACTTCCGTTACAAGCGAAGACTCCGCTCCATTTCTCACCACGACATTCCCCTCATCTGAGGTCGAAAGACAGACCCCAAGACTGGCCAACTGATGAACGTCTCAAGCCAAAGGCCTCTGACCGGCCTCTATATGTGCTAAGCTACCCATGAATTTCTGACTAAGAGCGTTGGCTACCACATTCGTCTTTCCTGGATGGTACAAAATATTCATATCATAACTTTGAGCAACTCTAACCACCTTCGCTGCCTTAAATTCAACTCCTTCTATTTGAATAGGTACTGAAGGCTCTTGTGGTCTGTGAACACGTCCACATGGACCCCATAAAGATAATGCCTCCAAATTTTCAATGGAAACACAGCCGCTGCAAGCTCCAAATCATGCGTCGGATAATTCTTCTCGTGATTCTTGAGCTCTCTTGAAGAATATGCTATAACTTTACCACACTGCATCAACACACACCCCAAACCAACTCTCGACGTATCACAATAAACCATGAATCCCTCCGAACCTTCTGGCAAGGTTAACACCGGTGCCGAAGTCAATCTCGACTTCAATTATTGAAAACTCTTTTCACAAGCATCGAACCACTGAAACTTAACTACTTTCTACGTCAGCTTAGTCAATGGGGAGGCGAGAGTAGAGAATCCCTCCACAAATCTTCGATAATACCCAACTAGACTCAAGAAACTACGAATCTCTGTCGGGGTCTTTGGTCTAGGCCATTTTTCACTGATGCAATCATTTGGAGATCAACTTGAATCCCTTCCCTAGAGACTACATGACCCAAAAACGCGACTGATTCTAGCCAAAACTCACATTTCGAAAATTTAGCATACATGCGGTGTTGATGAAGAGTATGCAGAACTGCCCTGAGGTGATTAGCATGATCTTCTTGACTTCACGAATAAACAAGGATATCATCAATGAAAACTATCACGAAGGAGTCAAGAAACGGCTTGAAAACCCGATTCATAAGATCCATAAAAGCTGCTGGGGCGTTGGTTAGCCCAAAAGACATTACCAGAAATTCAAAATGACCATAATGAGTCCTGAAGGCGGTCTTAGGAATATCGTGTGACCTGATCTTTAACTTGTGGTACCCTGACCGTCAATCAATCTTTGAGAAAAACCTAGCACCTTATAACTAATCGAACAAATCATCTATCCGAGACAGTGGATATTTATCCTTGATGGTGACCTTGTTGAGATGCCGATAATCAATACACATTCGAAGCGATCCATCTTTCTTTCTGACAAAAAGAACCGGTGCGCCTCAAGGCGACACACTTGGTCGAATGAAACCATTTTCTAATAGATCTTTCAATTGCTCCTTTAACTCTCTCAATTCTACTGGCGTCATTCTGTACGATGGAATAGATATTGGGTGCGTATATGGCAATACATCAATCCCGAAATCACTCTCTCTATCTGGCGGAATCCCAGGTAACTCATCCGGAAACACTCCAAGAAACTCATTCACAACCAGCACGGACTCGGGAGCAGGCACCTCTGAAGCGGTGTCCGCAACCCGGACCAAATGATAGATACATCCTTTCCTGATCATTTTGGAGGCCTTAAGATAGGAAATAAGACTACCTCTTGGCACGACATCATTCCCTTTCCATTCAATGACGGGCTCGTTAGGAAATTCGAGCCTCATAATTCTGGTTCGGCAGTCGAGTTTAGCAAAGCACGAGTAAAGCCAATCCATTCCCATGATAACATCAAAATCTAACATCTTTAATTCAATAAGATCGGCCGTGGTATCTCGACCACACACCGTGACAACACAATTCCTATAGACTCGCGTGGCCGTAATGGAATCACCAACCGGAGTCGATACTGAGAACGAATCAAGAAGTTGTTTGGGTTTTATCCCAAAACTCGAAGCAATAAATGGAGTAACATATGACAAGAGGACCCCGTATAAATAAGAGCATAAACATTAAACATTTGCACAGAAAGAATACCTATGACAACATATGGAGAAGCCTCTGCACACTGGCGACCACTCAAGGCATAAAACAGACTGGGTCCCCCTTGACCCCGTGCTCTACCCCTAGCTTCACCGCGCCCTGCTGGAGCTGGAGGGCTTGCTGAAGATGTAGCTGCTAAAGAACCGGACGGCTGAGTAGTGCCCCTACCCATGCCCTGACTGGGCGCACGACAATTCCATTGGGTATGACCTCTCACTCCGCATATGAAGCATACCGGAATATCCAAGTAACATAGCTCAGAATGATACCTCCCACACTTAGGGCATGGGACCATCCACTGCTGCTGATACCTCCCACCATAACGACCTGACTAGTGGAACCTCCTGCTATCTGAACCGGGCCCCAAGCGACCTCCCTACTGATAACTGTGCCCTGATGGCGGCGCACTGGCTGAGGACTGAGCATAGGACTAAGATGGTCCTGATGACCCTCTCCCAAGGGCTGATCTCCCACCTCTAACTGAGCTCCCAGGGTTGCCCGCTGACAGGGCTCTACTACCACACTCTCTCTCTGACCTTATCTTCAATTTCCATGCCTCCGTAGCCTGGGCAAAACCCACAATCTTCCCGTACTTCATATCTGAATGCAAAGAAGCTGTAGCAGCCTCATTGACAACCAAGGGACCAAGGCCCCAAACAAACCGACGAACTCTGGCCTCCATAGCTGACCTCATGTGGGTATCATACTTTGACAAGCGCACAAACTCCATATGGTACTCCCACAAACTCATGTGGCCCTGCTTACGGACCTCAAACTCTGCAGCATGGGCTGCTATAGTCTCGGTAGGCAAGAAATGATCCATGAAGGCATCTACGAACTCGACCCACCTCGCCGGAGGGCTCCCCTCTCCACGGGAAATCTCCCACATCTCAAACCACGAATATGTTGCTCCCTTTAGACGATAGGAAGCCAACTCAACTCCCTCTGTTTCAGTAGCCTTCATAACCCGAAGAGTCTTGTACATTTCATCTATAAAATCTTGAGGATCGGCCTTTGGTTCGGTGCCTGTGAACTCTGGAGGTGCTAACCGCAGAAGTTGGTCGATCCTAGAACCTGAAGAATCCCTTTGCTCGCTAGAGGACGCATGGGCAGCCTGAGATCTTTGGGCCTGGGAGGCCACTAACTGAGTCAACATCTGAATATCCCCCTTGAGGTCCCCATCAGAAGTACTGGGACCGGAAGCTGGAACTGAAGAAGGATCAGGAACATCAGCGGGAGGGATTTCAGTACCCTCCGCTGGAGCAAGAATAGGGATAGACTGGTCTAGCACGGAAGAGTCCGACAAATTCAATTCGGGGAATCATTCACACCCGCACCATCAGATAAAAGATGTGTGGCCACACTCGGGGTGGCATTGGCCTCTAGGCCGAGTCGAGCTCTCTTCTTGGGCGCCATTTACTGAAAATTAGGGCAACGCACGAATTAGATAAAGACATTCTCACATTTCACTCCGTCGCACGATACAGAGTAACAATGAAAGGGTATTTTCCTAAATGTCCATGCAGCCCCCTAATTATGGATGTGGTCGACAACACAACGATAAGAAGGGCTCTACTAGACATGGCTACGAGACATCCTAGGACACTTTTAAAACCTTAGGCTCTGATACCAAGTTTGTCACGCCCCAGAATCGAGGGACGAGACCGGCGCCTAACTGGATGAACCCAGTCAAGCGGACTTGGATTGCCTTTTCTGCCCAACATATTACCCCGCGTTCATATATACATTATCTCATGTGAGATAGCCGAATTTAGGTTCAAAGTTCATTTTTCAACATAATTCCGTTTTTCCTCTTTTAGCGTTTCAACAATTGATATCCAAACATACCAGGTACAAACGTAAGTTCCTAACATGAACCGCGATGTCCGAGTACGTACAATTAATACCCAAAATACATACATACACCCACATAACTTATACGGAGCATCTACGAATACTAGGGATTTTACATAACTTGCCGGTAACAAGGCCCCAGCTATACCTTTACAACATAAACAAATGAGGGTGGTATAATCCACACACGGCCTCGAGGAGAAGAGGGGCTCACCAAAACTGCTAAGGAGATGAAGAGGAGGCACCACTAACGGCGGGCTAAGCTACCTACTGCGGAACCACCTACATCCATATTCGTACTGTGGAATAGTAATAATATGTATGAAAAAACTTTACCCCAAGTACAATCAAGCAGTACACAAATAAGAGACAGTTAATAGAATCCAACATGCATTGCACATAAATCAAAATAACCAAAATCAAGAGTTTCACAAATTCTCCTTTTCTTTTTCAACACCTTCATATTCAAGAGTCTCATAGATTTTCATTTAAATAGTGATAATGATCACATTCCATCCTTATTACCTCGGCCACCCTTATTACCTCGGCCACCCTTATCATCTTCTCTCACCCTTATTACCTCGTCCACCCTTATTACTCTGTGTTGCGGCGTGGAACCCGATCCCACCGGACAATTAACAATCACCACCAATTTAAATCACACGGATCTTCATCATGAAGAAAATAAGTTCATATCAACCAACAAATACGTGAATTCAGGTTACAATGATCATTACCAATCAGTAATTCGTATATGGTGTTGCCACAATCATTTAACTCAAAAAAATCAGTCCATATTTACATTCATCATTCGCTATACAACCCTTAGCCCTTTGATACGATCAACAATGCATTTAATAGCAACATCAACCAACGAGTTAATCACAAAGATTCTCATCATCAAGGATATTCATTCATAACATCCAAATAACCATATGAAATAACGGCCACAAAAATCTTTATCCAACAGTGAATCATATATAGTATTCCATCAACATAAAGCTCTATTAGTTATCCACGTTTCCTTTCCATTATTTACTACACAGCATTTAGCACTTAGATACATTCAACAATTGGATTCGTTATCATTTATTTAGTTTGGTGGTACATCCTTTCATACCGAGGTGTTCAACAGTTAACGAGCTTTGCACGTGATAGAGTAAGCACAAGAAATCACCATTTTCACAACTTCATATAGCACGGTGGTATGGCAATCAGCTAAGACAATCAGAGAATAGAATCTTACGTCTCAACACATTAGAATGATCAATTCACATAATCTCAAACAAAGTACACATCCCATATACTCGAACACCAACGAGAAGATTCTACAAGGGTTAAAATTAGCCATACATACTTGGAGTCGAGTTTCCCTTTTTAACTTTTACTCACAATCACCGAACCAACTAGTACCATCAATCTAGTTCACAATTAAACATATTCAACTTCGAATTGGATGTCATACATGCAATTCAGACTCTCTCAAGCATTTTGCCAAACAATATGTGAACCCATTAGATTTCCAACCCTATCTCTGTGACGTTTACCCCAACCCACTCCTTCTTACTAGATTAACACCATTATTAAACATGCATGCAAGATCTTAGTTAATATTTTCAAGAGTCAATCCTTGCCAACCCTCCCTTTCTTTAAAATCAGAAAATTAATGGAAAAAGGGGATTGGGAACCCTTACCTGCTAGAATGGGGAAGAAGGAGATTACTCAAAATACCGGGCCTGAGAGAGCTTGAAAATCACTTTAATGGAAGGAACACTTCCTCTCACAATAACTCTCCTTTCTTTCTCTCTATTTTGTTCAGAAAACGTGTTAAAATGAAATGGGGCAGGGGTTAAATGAAATTGGGTCGGGTAAAAAAAATTAGAAAATTAAAAGACCGCGTCGAATATGCGGTCAGGAATGCGATCGCATTCCTGATATGCAGTCCGCATATTGGACCGCAGAATGGCCCCCAGGTGGGCCAAATTTTGAAAACATTCTTCCCGGGAATGCGACCACTATGCAGTCTGCATACACGTTATGCGATCGCATTGTGCGTCGCATAACACCCCTTCAGTTGGGCAGTGATCTGCTCGTGTATGCGACCAATATGCGGTCCGCATACACGTTATGCGATCACATAGTGCGTCTCATAACACCCAAATTTCAAATTTCTGGAAAAATTAAGTTCTTTCAAATCCCGGGGTACTTTTACAAAAATCAAGGTCCGTTTTAAGAAATTCCACAGAGATAACAACTCGGGGACTTATTCGGGCATTATTTTAAACAAGAACTTTTACGGGTCTTTACAAAAGGGATAGCCTTAAATACCTTGTATATACTTCCCCAATCTCAAGCTATATAATTGTCACGACTCCATAGTCTACAATAAGAGAAACGACACTATCGTTATCATTCAAGCATCATAACTATTGTGTATCGACCACAACCTATTTTACGATGAAACGGACAACACCTTCCCTATATATATGACTTCACACATGTCAAAAAAATCACCAAACAGCCTGAAAAACATCTATAATAATCAAATTGAGCCTCCCAAAACAGTCCACACACAACCTCATAACTGCATACATAAGACAACCACCGTAGTCGTGTCAAAGACCTGGAAATGTTATGAAGAATGACCAGCCCACAACCCTACATCTATATGGTGTTTCTACACACCCTTCCTCCTCCAAAACTCCACAATACAGTAGTAAAACACGCAGCCCAACAGCAACACAAAACAGTCCGCAAAACAGTCCGCTACAAGTGAATAATTTGACCTCATGGCTTCCGATCACCGTCCCGTGCGTTCTTACAAGTATAAAATTAATTACCATCAATTTACAGCACAAAAAATGGATGAAAGAGAGAACTAAACTAACCTTACTTGTTGGATAACTCAGCCCTTATCTTGGTCCCTCAAACTCTAGGGTTTACCCCCAATTTGAACTTGAAGGAGAAGGAAAATCAATTAGGGTTTTTGGGTAATTTTTGTAAGGAAGTTTGCAGGGGTTTAGGTCATGTTATTTGTGAAATATAATGAGGGATATATTTTAGGAGATAAGACTTTTAATGGGCTCTTTGGCTGACCCGAAATTGCCTCTTTTTGGGCTATCATTTAACTAAGCAGGTGACCCACCTACTTGCCACCTAGCAGCTTGTGCAATCTCGCGGAAATGTCTATATATCTCTACTCCAATGTCGTATTGATAAACGGTTTAATGCGTTGGAAACTAGACGTATAGATATTCAATTTAGTGGGTAGATCACCCTGTAATTCCAAGTACATTGGGAGAAAAGCTTAATAACATTTTACCTAATGTTTAAGTAAAACTATGAACCTAAGTTGCGACAATCCTTGTCGACTTTTGTTTCATAATGCGTTTGACTTCAAGACTATGATACGGATATTATATGATTCAAATACCTTAAAAACAACCTATTGAGAATATCAAGAACCCCTAGGTTTACCCTAAAATACGAGTTACAACATCCTTGATGCGTTTAACTTCTAATACGTGTTAATCACTCTTATACACTCTTGTATCATTTAAGATCAATAGGATTAACTTCTTATCATATGAAAGATAATCTCTTCTCATGTTTATGTCGATTAACTTATGGAATGAGCCAACATACGTGAATATGGGTAGTAACACCCTCCCCTCTTAGGAGCATTCGTCCTCGAATGTAAGTGTTTAGGGGGAGCCTAACTCATCATGGATTCCAATGGAAATTTTCGGCCCAGTTTTCCCCTATAAAATGGATACTAGACAAACTTGCAAGTAGTTAAACCCAACGTATTGCCTTGCAAGGCTACACAAAGCATTATGGATATGTACACTATCTGCATATCACCATTGTGTATTAAGTAAGAGTAATCTAAAGCTATTTCTTACCTCATAGACTTGTTTCACCTTCTAATGCGTCCTGCGTCCCCTCGGCATCCTTGTTTCGCTTCTGCTTCCCAAGTAATTTCTTCCATGTTCTTGTTCCTCCACAATACTTTGACGGAAGATACATCCTTTGTTCTTAGCTTGCGGACTTGTCGATCTAATATAGCTAGTGGCACTTCTTCATATGAAATATCCTCTATAACTTGTACATCTTTTATAGGGAGGACTCGAGAAGGGTCTCCAATAAATTTCCTCAACATAGATACATGGAATACCGGGTGGACAAATTCGAATTCGGATGGCAATTATAACTCATAAGCAACCTGTCCAATTCGTTGAAGAATTTTGTACGAACCGATATACCGTGGACTCAGCTTACCTTTCTTCCCAAAACGCATAACACCCTTCATCGGCGAGATCCTCAGGAAAACCCAATCACTAACCTCGAACTCCAAATCATGACGTCGGACATTAGAATAAGACTTTTGCCTGCTTTGTGCTGTCCTTAGCCGCTCTTGTATCAGTTTTACCTTCTCAATGGCTTGGTGAATCACATCTGGCCCATATAGTTCTATTTCACCAACTTCGAACCATTCAAGTGGTGATCTACATCTCATCCCGTATAGTGCCTCGTACGGGGCCATTTTAATACTGGAATGATAGCTATTATTGTAGGCAAATTCTATGAGTGAAATATGGTCATCCCAATTCCCCTTGAAATCCAGAACACATGCTCGTAGCATATCTTCAAGAGTCTGAATGGTACGTTCAGCTTGTCCGTTAGTATGTGGATGGAATGCATTGTTGCGATTCACTTGTGTGCCTAAACCCTTATGAAAAAAACCTCCAAATGTTAGCTGAAAATTGCGCACCTCGGTCGGATATAATAGATATCGGTACAGCATGAATCTTAAAAATCTCCTTGATATACAACTTTTCATAATCTTCAGCTATGTAAGTTGTCTTTACTGGCAGAAAATGGGCACATTTTTTAAGTCGATCAACTATCACCCATATGAAGTCAAACTTAGGATAAGCGCGAGGCAATCCAATAACGAAGTCGATATTAATCACCTCCCATTTCCAGGTCAGAATCGCTATATTCTTAAGCAACCAACTGGGTTTCTGATGTTCGATTTTTACTTGTTGACAATTAGGACACTGAGCTACAAATTCTGCAATAGACTTCTTCATGTTATCCCACCAATACTGCTCCTTAACATCATGATACATATTTGTCGAGCCTGGATTGATGGAATATCGGGATAGATGAATCTCAATCATAATCTTGTCTCTCAACCCTGCCACATCAGGCACATATAACCGGCCCTGGTATCTCAGTGGCCCATCTGGTCCGATCTCAAAAGCCGTAATTTTACACTGTTGAATGCTCTCTCTAAATCGTACTAAGGTAGGATCTTCATATTGCCGTGCTTTTACCTCGGCTACCAAAGATAATTCTGATGTATTCTTTACGGTAACCCCTCCTTCATCAAAGTCTAACAATCTAATTCTCATATGCGCTAGCTGATGAAGCTCATTAGTCAACCCCTGTCTACTTGCCTCAATGTGTACTAAGCTTCCCATTGACTTACAACTGAGAGCGTCTGCCACAACATTGGCTTTACCGGGATGGTACAATATCTCGACATCGTAATCTTTCAATATTTCAAGCCACCTACGCTGCCTCAAATTCAACTCCTTCTGCTTGAAGATGTATTGTAAACTCTTGTGATATGTGTTGATGTCAACATAGACGCCGTATAAGTAGTGCCGCCATATCTTCAAGCATATATTACTGCAGCCAATTCCAAATCATGGGTCGGGTAATTCTTTTCATGCTTCTTCAATTATCTTGATGCATAAGCAATCACCTTCCCATGTTGCATCAATACACACCCCAAACATATACCTGAGGCATCATAATATACCACATAACCTTCTGTTCCTTCTGGAAGAGTGAGAACTGGCGCATATGTCAATCGATTCTTTAACTCCTGAAAATTTCTTTCACAAGCGTCAGACCACTGGAACTTAGTAGCTTTCTGTGTTAACCTAGTCAATGGTGCTGATATAGAGGTAAACCCTTCTACAAATTGCCTATAATATCTTGCTAGCCGCAAGAAGCTGCAGATTTCTGATGGTGTTGTAGGTCTCGGCCAATTCTTCACTGCATCAATCTTTTGAGTGTTGACACTAATACCCTCGTCAGATATCACATGGCCAAGAAATGCTACTGAGTTCAACCAAAATTCATATTTGGAGAGCTTAGCATATAACTTACGATCCTGAAGCATCTCTAATACTATCCGCAAGTGGCCCACATGTTCCACCTCCGAACGAGAATACACCAAAATGTCATCAATGAATACGATCACGAACACATCAAGATAGGGCCTAAATACAGTATTCATGAGATCTATAAAAGTTGCTGGGGCATTTGTTAGCCCAAACGACATCACTAAGAACTCAAAGTGCCCATATCTTGTCCAGATGTCCGTCTTTGGAATATCCTTCTCCTTAGTACTCACCTGATGATACCCTAAGCGTAAGTCAATCTTGGAGAAATATTTGGCACGCCAGAGTTGGTCAAACAGGTCATTAATTCTTGGAAGTGGATACTTGTTCTTTATAGTTAACTTATTCAACTGTCAATAGTCGATAAACATCTGTAACGACCCGTCTTTCTTCCGCACGAACAGGACAGGCGCACCCCAAGGTGTAGTGCTAGGCCTAATGAAGCCCTTATCCAGCAAGTCTTTCAACTGCACCTTCAACTCGCGCAACTCTGTCGGGGCCATCCTATATGGAGGAATAGATATGGGTTGAGTGTCAGGCAATACATCAATGCTAAACTCAATCTCCCTTTCAGGAGGAAGGCCTGGAAGTTCATCTGGGAAAACATCTGGAAATTCATTGTCCATGGGGATTGATTGTAGAGTAGGCGGCTTCGTCTCCGCATCCCTAATGCGAACGAGATGATAAATGTAATCTTTTGAGATTATCTTCCTTGACTTAAGATAGGAAATAAACCTACCTTTCCGCGTAGCAATGTTCCCTTTCCAATCGATTACGGGTTCATTAGGAAATTGAAACCTAACTATCTTTGTACGACAATCAACATTTGCATAGCATGAGGCCAACCAGCCCATTCCCATTATCACGTCGAAATCAACCATTTCTAATTCAAATAAATTCTCCGAGGTTTGAAGACTACAAACCATCACTGTGCAACCTTTATATACCCTTCTAGCAATCACAGAATCTCCTATCGGAATAGCTACCGCAAGTGGTTTACTTATCAATTAAGGTTCAACGCCAAACTTATTAGCCACAAAAGGTGTGACATATAGATCCCGGATTAATCAACGCATATGCATTGTAAGAAAACACAGACAACATACCTGTAATAACATCCTGAGACGACTCGAGATCCTGTCGACCTACTAGAGCGTAGGTTAGATTTTGAGCACCACTCGAACTGAGCACTTGATGAGTGGTGATTTTACCACTCATTTTGGCCTCTTTTCATTAGATTTTGTATTGTTCAATGATAACTTGAGGTTGTTATTAGTGTGTAATTGCTCAATTTTCAGGGAAATGATGCCGCGAAGTGGTTGGTGTTGAATTGGAATGAAAGTTGAACAAAAAGTGGTGAAAAGTGCAAAAAATGCTTCAGTGATTCCGCACCTGCGGATTGTAGGTCGCAGGTACGACCTCGCGCCTGCGAAGATTGGCCCAACTACACTGACCTCGCACCTGCGGAACAACAAGTGTGACCATTTGTCCGCTCCTGCGGAAAATTGACCAGGACTTCAAAACTCGCACCTGCGAGTATATATCCGCCCTTGCGGAACCGCACCTGCGAAGATTCTTCCGCAGGTGCGGTCAACGGGCAACAAGTCTGGACATAATTGTAAAATCACAATTTCCTATCCCCACTCTCATATACTCAACCTAGCAGACATTTGTTGGATATCTTGGCATATCTTTGGACATATCTTCAGTTTTGTAAATATAATTTTGAGTAAAGAAGAACAAAGATTGATTTGTGGGTTTGCATACACACTTTGGATTTGTAGATTTTGACATTGTGGTGAAGTTTTCTTTGCCCATTTGTGTTTATTTCTTCGATTCCTTGCTTTGTATTGTATATCTAAGTGTGTAGTATTTTTCCAACACTTGAATATGGTTTATGGGAATATTCATATTGAATGTGCGGATTAAATACCTTGTTGTGCTTATGTATTGAATTATTTTATTATATTTATGAAGTGGGTGTTTGTTATTTTTATTATTCTTGTTCTTTAATGTTTCCAAAGGGATTAGCTAACCCTAGGACTCGCCCATTAACTCCGAATTAGTTTTGGAAAAGATTATTTGGGGTTGGGAAAGATTAATTAACAACAACTTGAGTCCTTAACCCTCATTTTATAGATTCTACCTAGGGATAGGATTGAACTACTTGTAGCCAAACTCGGAAGTGCTTAATCTCCTAATTGGGTTAGGGATAATTCAATTAGGAAGTCTTGTTAGTCTTTGGGAAAAGCTAATTAAGAAATGTTATCCGTGGCTAATTAACATTACCCGCTCATATTTGTAAAATCGTGAAATACATTGGATCGTTACTCGAGTGTAATACCCGAAGCATCGATACTTGTTGCCATCGATCATTTTAATTGCTTTCTAGGTTAGTTTATATTTTCGCATTTAGTTATAAACAATTATCAAAAACCCAAAATCGTATTTGTTTGGCACTGCGCGATAAGTGATAATTCTCTAGCATTCCTAAACGCCCTCATATTGTTCTCTGTGGGATTCGACCCCAACCTTGTTGGGTTACTATATTTGACAACGATCGCTTGCACTCTTTTAAGGTGTAAATTGAGCGTATCAAATTTTGGCGCCGTTGCCGGGGAACAATAGGCGTAACTTAGGTTTTTGGTTG
Organism: Nicotiana undulata; assembly: GCA_005239495.1. Lineage (NCBI taxonomy): Eukaryota > Viridiplantae > Streptophyta > Magnoliopsida > Solanales > Solanaceae > Nicotiana > Nicotiana undulata. Next base: position 59,450 of record ML255992.1, on the reverse strand, counting down.
TTGGAGAAGTAATCTTAAGTGCTTTGGTCCAAACTTGTGAATATTTGTGTAATTCATTTTTGTTGTTTATTTTCTTGATTTTTCATTAAAAAAAAGAGATGGCATCATATAATGAACATTGGTCGGATGGTAGTTGTTCATATTTTGATGACCCTTGTCCTTATTGTGGAGGACCACACTCGTGGCAAAATTGTTTAAATTCTCCCGGGGATGACTTGTGCGCACAATTTCAAACCCATGAGTGGAGTATTTGTGATAGGTGTGGTGGCCAAAATGGTCATGTGTATGATTGTTTGTATTTGTCCGTCCCTTCCCCGAGCCCCCACTATGATGAATCTACTTTTTGTGATGGAAATTTTAGGGGCAATGAAGTGGAGGAATTTGAGCATAATAGCAATGGAGAGTTCAAGCTCATGTTGGAATGTCTACTTGAAAAAGGAAACCATGAGCAACATGCCTTGGAGGAACTTTTGGAGACCAATCTCCAAAATGATTTGGTACTTGAAAGGCTACACTCACAAATGGATGCAATGATTGAAGCTTCAAGGGCTCAAAAAGCCTTGGAGGTGAGTGATAGCCAAAAACATGGATCCATGGCACTTGAACAAAACCAAGAAGAACTCTCAAATGCTCAAAATGAGAGGATGATGCATATGTTGGAGGCCATTCTGGAAAATGAGGAAAAGCACAACCTCGCGCTCGAAGGCTTGAAATGTGATGTAGCTCAGAACGACAAACACATCCGCACTTTGGAGGATCAATTGCAAGCATTGATGGAAACTCATCATGCATCTCAAGTAGCAAGTGTGGATGAAAGTCAAGAAGAGTTCATAACCGAGGGCGAGGATGAGTGTTACTTTGAGGAATCAAGCCTTGAACATCCGCCAACCGACTCCATGAGTGTTAATGATGCCAACGAAAATATGGAATTAGAGTCAACCGGGATAATTGAAAATTTGGTTGAAATTGACTCTATTCCGGGGGAAGATGAGGATGTCAAAATCCGGAAAAATTTGCAAGTAGGAAGTTTGAAGGCACAGTCCAAGCATTTCTCAACTTTGGAATTGTGTGGTGAAACGGAAGTCAAACCACACGAGTCAATGGAGTGTTGCGTGGAGGAAATATTCATTCCATACATCTTGCAATTTGAAGAACAAAAGAGGCAAAATGACATTCCTCACATACGGGCCAAGAAATGCAAAATGAAGAAATTAAGGCTTGGCTCAGTCCTTTTTCTACCACCCCCCACCGCCCGTGGTCATAAGCTTGATTCCAAGCTAGGTGCCTAGTTCATATCGTCAAAGTGGCGAGAAAAGCGGTAAAAATTGATTTGCGTCGTGCCACGACGTTAAATGCGGCGCTTGGTGGGAGGCAACCCATCATTTTTCAAAAAAAAAAAAAAAAAGTTTTAAGTCATTTTTGAAATTGTCTTTTTTAGAATAGCTTCGTATATTATTTCTAACCAATCTACCAAGTTTCATATTTTTTGGAGTTGATTTGGGCAGGTTTAGGACACCCGGGGGCCAAACGCAGTGCAAAGAAGGCACAAAAATACCATTGGGCAACACTGCCCAAGTATGCGATGATCCCAGGCCCATGTGCGATCACATACATGATATGTTATGCCAAAATGCGATTACACACTCCCACAGAAAGATTATAGGCAAACCCAGGTATTTTCGCACCTGCGGTCAATTAGCCGCAGGTGCGGGTCTCTCAACCGCAGGTGCGATGATCATCGCTGGCGCGACCAAATATGTGCACCTGCAATGCCGCAGGTGCGGAAAAAAAAACCCGCAGGCGCGGAAGTCGTCCTATTTTGAATCCTGAATTAAACACCCCCAGGTCAGTTCTAATCCCTAAATTTTCCAAACTCAAAGACGAAAGAAGGCAGCAAGTTCACTTCTCCCCTTCACACACTAAATCTTCACACACTAACCCACGAGAAATCAGGTAAATTCCTCTCCTTTTCTCTTTCTGCTTCTCTAGTTGTTGTACATAAATTGTTTTCCTTCTCGGGCCATCAATGGCCATGTACATTGTGTAGAAATATTTTACCCCATCGTTTGTTTTCTTTTGTTTAATAACGTGCAAGTAGAGTAGAGAGGTGAGGATTGGTTGAGCATAGAGATTTAAACTAGTTGTGGAGTCGTGTAAGGAGAGATTGATAGGCATGTGCTCGCAAAGTGTTCGGGTATGGTAAAAATGGGAAATCGAGTACATTGACCATTGATTCGAGAATAAATGAAGTTCGATGACAATGGGTTTACTAATCTAGAAGTGTGGAGTATAGATTAGTCTCCCAAATCAAGTTTCAATTTAAAATTTGAAGCAAAAATTCTGGGCAGTGCCAATTTGGACAAAGGACCGCAGGCGCGAAAATTTTCTGCTGGTGCGACTCCGCACCTGCGAGTCCTGAGTCGCTGATGCGCAAAAATCTGTTGTTGCGACAGATTTCTTCGCTGTTGCGATACCGCACCTGCGACAAAAATTCTGCAGGTGCGGAAACTAACCGAGTTTTGCACAAACAGTGTGTCTGTAGTAGGCTTTTCCCGGGCCCGTTCGACTTGGTTCTTTGGCCTAATTGCAGCAATTTAAGATGCTCAATGTTGTCCCACTGCCTAACTAACTTCGTTTTAATTTTTTTTAGGTACTTTGATTGATCAAATGGATCCGAACCAAGGCCAAAGCTATGAAAATGAGGAGGAGATTGAAGAACAATATGATGAATACCGGTTTATGTCTGCCACATGCCAACGCCGGTACTTTGAACAACTCCTTACGAAGAAATTGGTTCTTGAGCGAGGCATAGCTATGGACAAAGTAAATGAAAAGCTTCCTGGATTCTATGAACGGCTCCAATCATTTGGATGGACTTGTTTCATCCCCATCCCATGCACGGCAAATGAGATACTGGTCCGTGAGTTCTACGCCAACCTCAGGAGGTCTTCCATTAGGGATCCCGTGCTCATCATCAGAGGGAAGCAGGTGCGATTCGGGTTGGAAAAAATTAATGACGCCTTGGGCATTCCACACCACCCAATGCAACCAGTGGTGGAAAGAGATCACTGTGAGAATGCAGCATGGCTGACCTCAAAACTCTACCCCGAGGGTGTTCGAGCTAGATGGGCAAACAAGAGAAAAGGCTTGAAGTCAGCTGACTTCACGGCAGAAGTCCGAAGCAAAGATCTGGTTACATATTTTGTGCAGCAGAGTCTCCCCCAGTGGGAATGTCTCGGATGTATCCTACATCAGGGCACTGATTATATCCTGCTTGATCGACGGAGTTCCGGTGAACCCAGGTCACTACATTTTCCAGGAGATGCGAAGTTAATAGCTGACAATGGGCCTGGGTTGCTCATTCCATCATTGATCACTAAGCTCTGTCGACGGGCAGAGGTGGAAGAACGCCCCGATGATCTGAGGGTACCGGCTGACAAGCTTTTCCATCCATTAAGGGTAAAGGGTAAAGGTGGAGCAATCACAAGCAAGAAAAGAAAGTCAACCACTTCCACCACTGAGATAGGATCCTCCTCCCAGCATTCAGCAGGTCCATTTGGGGAGATGAACTCCCAGCTCACTCTTATCAGGGACCTTGTATCCAAGCTCCCCACAGGACCCCCCCACTTCTCAGCCACAGCCTGATTATTCCGCCAGAGAGAAGATGCAAAGATACTTTGCAGCCCAGGCGGAGATGGCCACTTCTCACGGTAAGATGGTTGCTTCTCTGAAGCAGATGTAGACCTCCTACACCAGCCTTGCAAAGGCTCATGTTGATTTGGAGGGGGAATTTCAGAAGGAGAAGGCAAAGAGCAAGAAGAAAGGGAAGCTCCTAATCAAGATTTGGCGAGGAGTCAAAGCAAAATTCAAGTGGGGACAACCGAGCAGAAAATTGCCTGTTGCAGATGCTGATGACAGTGAGGAGTATTCATTCATGTCTAATGGTGATGATGGTGGTGATGATGATGATGATGATGATGATGATGATGATGCCGATGGCGAGGAGGTTGGCGAGAGCTCACAGCCATTCTGACCAGCCACTTCTCCTACAGTCTGCTAGTCTGATGCAGACCTCAGGGAGACCCTCAAAGTTTGATCTTTTATTTTGATATTGTGCAGTGAGGTCACTACAATATTTAACGTTGGGGGTGGCATTTGCATATTTGTTGTTTCTATACATTGTATCTATCTATGACTTAGGTGATGACATTGTTATCTACAATGTGCCCTTGTCGGGCTTTAATGTTATTTATAGATATGATGTGCCCTTGCCGGGCTTGGTATGACTTGGTTTAGCTGTTTTAGTAGTTGATTTTATCTTTAACTTTTAGCTTCTTAATTTCATTTTTAGTAGTTAGTTCATTTCATTTCCGTAGTAATAATACTTTCTT